>OX381709.1:75390859-75517798 GCA_947462335.1 Harmothoe impar | reverse complement strand
CCGCCAGGTTAGGCCAAGGACAAAATCGGTTGTCCCCCAACTACACTGATATTCCTAGGCTCCCTATACGCCCAACGTCTCAGTCACTAGTGCCTAGCTAACCTAGTTAGTCATTTTTTGGCTCCCTATACGACCAACCTAGGTCAGTTATTATGGTCAGGTTGGTCAGTACTGACCAACCCACCTTAGTCTTTTTATTTCCAGGGGGAGCCACTGAGTGGTCATGGCAGGGGGCCCCAACTAGTGGTATAAAAAATATAACATACCAATGATGAACCTAGGTTAGCCACTACTGACTGACCCCTTGGTCATTTTTGAATATAACTTTGCCATTGTGACTAACACTCATATGACCAACCTAGGTTAGTCTGTACTGACTAACCCTTTCAACCTATGGATTTTCAGTGTACTCCGCCAGGTTAGGCCAAGGAAAAAATTGGTTGTCCCCCAACTATAGAGGCTATTTTGCACATATATATATTGGGTTCATTGGACACCCCTACCTTGGAAAACATGTCAGATTTTCTCAAGATATTTCGATCTGCCGCGACACGCTTTTCAGTACGTTTGTGTCAGGGATGCTATTCCCCCACTCACTCGCGTAGACAAAATTTAGGAATTCTCTACAACTGGACAACCCTGCCCCCCCCCCGCCCCCATGATCACCCCTTAATCCACCCCTGGTCCATCCCTATCCCTAAGATCACCCCTGCATGAATGCAGCAATGTCAGCATAGATTTTTTGACCTGATTCCCTGAAACACTTCTCATGCTGTTGTTAGCCCAAGATGTAGTCTAGATGGGGAGGGTTGTGCATGTGATTTGCTGCATCCTCTCCTCCCCCTGTACCCTCCTCCCGCCCCTCTCCCCCTGCCCTATAGCTGCCACCTGGTCTGCATAGAGCTGTAAAGAGCCGCAGGGGCAGCTAGAAGTGATGACCACGTTAAAACCGACCCTACTAATCTAATACACACTCCTACCAATTCATAAACACCCCGCTAACCCGTCTAGGACCACATAGTGTTTAATGTGTTATGCCCTTTGTCGTCATGATGCATAAATGTATACCTGGCCAGTCAGGGCTGCTTCCATGCATCATGACGACCCTTTAGGAGTGTCTCAACCCTGCAGATCCGACATGATGCATGATAGAGCCCTAGGGTAGGGGGGGGGCAATGATCTTGATAAAGTCGCAATATCAGTGACATTATTGAACCATCCCCGAGTGGCTCTGTGTACCTACATAGGATAATACAACAGAATAGAAACAGAGCAATAGCCAAAGGAGGATCCTGAGGAGTCAGGGGTGTGGCAACCAGTTTCATAGTGGAGAGTGGGTGGGGGATTCAAGGGGTTTCTGGTCAAATTCGACCATTTTCGGCTTACCAGGCTTCTTGGTGTGGCTGTACTGGTACTAATGGGGTACTATTCTTTGGGTTTTAAAAATAAGTATGATATTTTGATCCCTCGTCGCCGCGCGATACTTTCGGTGTTTAGTGCAATCTGATACATTTAATACCTCCCTGGTGGAACCCCTGGAACCCCTATCTTTCAAATACCTGGACCCACCCCTGATACATGGCCCCCCTCCCCCAGGAAGGAGGAAGTTCTCCCACATCCGTCAGACACATGTCTGTAGCACGTGAGATAGGCGTCTTAGTTTTAATGCTCGGTTAGAGCACGTTATCTACACCTCTCCCTGCACTAAAGATACCCCTGTAAGGGCCGCATACTGCAGTAATGTATCATCCCTTTCGGTCGTCATGATGCATGCCCTGGCAAGTAAGATACTGCATAATTCAAACATCACACAGACCCTATTGGATTGATACACTTCCGAAGGGTCGGCATGATGCATGAATGCAGCCCTGGCGAGTAGACTCGCCAGGGCTGCATTCATGCATCATGACGACCAAGGCCATGATACATTAAAGCACCATGCGGCCCTTAAAGGACTAAGATACCGCTCCCGCAGCGCCCTCTGGAGGCTCCCCAGGTAATGGCTCCGTGCTGACTGATGTTTACCTTGGGCGTCTCCTGGTGGCCACAATAAGAACCACATTCTGCCCTGTCCAGAGGGGGAAGGGGCTGGGGAATGGTATCCTGCTATTCACTTAGAACCCCCCCCCCCCCCCCCACCAGAAAAAAAAAATATAAACAAGAAAAAAATACAAGAAAAAAAAAAAAAAAAAAAGCAAGGAAAGAAACAAGATTTAAATTTCTTTTTTCTGTTTGGTATTCTGTCTTTACATCTGGTGTAAGATACAGGGAACTACAGTTGTCAAAAATAGTTATTTTTAGAAATTTATGTATTTTCACTGTTTTCCTTTAAATAAAATCCATTTCTGCAAAAGAACAACGAAGACAAACTCGAATTGTATCCAAAGGTAATCCAAAGTAGGTAACATGGCGGGAATTTGGAGTGTAGTAAATGTATGTGTATTTATAAAAGTGTAGCATTCATAGTTGGTATCAGTAGGCCTATATATTTACTGTACATTTACCCCTATATCTACCCCCCTCCACCCTCCACCTACCTGGGGTGTGGACGGAGGGGGTATGGCCTGTATCCCTCACCCCTCTGTACAGCTCTCACACCAGAGGTCGCCACCACCACACGTGGGGCAAGTACTCACTCTTCAAGCAGATGGTTTATTTCTGCTGAAGCTGAGCCAGAGACGTCCTCACTCTTCAGGCAGATGTTTGGTCTCTGCGGGACGTGTAGCGGAGATCACATTCCTGAGGCATGCCGGGTAAACTAAAATTGGGGTCAACCTCGGCAGGTGAAAGACAATCTCTGCAGCGAGCTAAGTATTTCTGTGAGTAAGATAGCTCTCTTTATATTTGGAGTTTGTTTTGGATAGACTTTCTGATTGACCATGTATTTCTATTCAAGGGATGAGGGACTATGAGCTCTTGCAGCATTTTTCATATAGGCTTTGATAAAGTTCTTTATTCTCATGGTCATAAGGGGCCTTGGCAGAAAGTAGTTTTGCAAAAAAAAAGTGGGTTCTGCAATGGACCCCTGCGAATAGGTGCCAGTGTAGGTCAAAGAATCAAGGGACTACTGTAAACATATTTTCGCGCATGTATATTTTCGCGGATTGGCTGCAAAACGCAATTTCGCGTGTACTTAAATTCGCGGATTTTCGAATATGGTAGTAGCATGCCTGTATTGGATAAATTTTCGCTCTGTACATATTTTCGCGGATTTTAAAATCCGCGAAAATCGCGAAAATATATACAGCGCGAAATAAAGTACGTTTACAGTATGTCATGCAATATCCTTATCAATCTTACAGTTCTGCCCCCTTCCCGCCCTTCCCGCCCTGTCCCACAGGCACGATGGGACCACATGTCGCCTTGGTAACGGCGGGCAATGGGCCGCATGCGTTACTGAAAACAGGGCCGCGTGCGTCGCTGATAACAAGGCGTGGTAACGGGTTCTGGACGCTGAGCTGCTCATCCGCCACCACCAGAGACATCTGCCGGACACTTGGTGCACCTGGCGTCCAGCCCTGGTCTCCTGCCGCAAACAAGGAAGGGCCCAGACCATCCCCAGCCTCATGCTGGTCTCCTGCCGCAAACAAGGAAGGGCCCAGACCATCCCCAGATTTTGCTGGTCTCCTTCTGCAAACAAGGAAGGGCCCAGACCATCCCCAGCCTTATGCTGGTCTCCTTCTGCAAACAAGGAACACCCTCAGAAAAGTGAGAGTCATTGTCGCTAAAACCCTCACCTGAGAGTCAGGCAGGGCCCAGACTATCCCCAGCCCCATACTGGTCTCCTGCCGCAAACGGGGAAGGGCCCAGACCATCCCCAGCCTCATACTGGTCTCCTGCCGCAAACAAGGAAGGGCCCAGACCATCCCTAGCCTCATACTGGTCTCCTGCTGCAAACAGGGAAGGGTCCAGACCATCCCCAGCCTCATACTGGGATTATTGGCATTAAAAAGTAAAGAAGTAATTCTTCGCCTGTGGCAACTGGGATTTCTTGAGAACTTGACCCGAAAAAGTGTATGTGCGGGGGGGGGGGGGGGGGGGTATGTATTGCAAGCAAATATGATGGCATGTTGATGGCCTTTGGAATGGCCCTCAATGGGGAATATTGCTAAATGTACCTTCATTTAATTGCCCCCCCCCCCACCCCTCTCCACCATAGAAAGAAGATATCCTATAACCCCCGGGATCCCCCACAGCCCCCCAGGTACTAGTATATACAATGTAAGTCCATATCATGTATAAACCTGGTCATTTATAACCCACAAAGTGAAATGCATCATGTGATATCTACATTTTCAAAATGCTTCTTGATGGGGCGGGGGGGGGGGGGGGCGGCATGTCCCTCGATGCCCTTCAATATACCTGTCTGTTGTGGGGTGAGACAGGCGTGTTACAGCAGGATGATCTGCGTGAACTAAGGACCAGTATTTATAAAACAAGACCTTGTGTTTGTCTCACCCTGCTGTATGTGTGGTGTGTGGTCGGCCTCAGGACACAGCTAATACACAGCCGTTATCTGACAACATAAGGAGCCCGGGGTGGCACCCAGCCAGGCCATAAGCTCTCAGGGTGATACAACAGGGGGGGGGGGGTTGAGCACTTGTTGAGTGACTCCTTTGTAGTAGCAATGATATTCCTATTGTGAATATGCAGTGTGCTCATCGTGTAGGTCGTGTCAATACAGGGATCCCTATGTCCCATGTTGATGTTAAGACATGTTCGTGGTGCCATATCGATTTTAAGAAATGTCCCATGTTATTAACTATTTTTTTCTCCTGTCCCATGTCAAAGCCCCAAAAAGACCCATGTCGCCATGTCAAATTTGGGGGTCTAGGGCTATGATCTAGATATTGTGTCACAATAGCTACAGAGATTCTAGTGAAAAGACAGGAATTCCTGTAACAGCTGGAACAAAGTATCTGTGGTTGATAGATGAGCACGTTATCTAAAGTGTTTTCGTAAACTGGGCATCTACTAAGTACACTTGTTTCCAACTCCTGTTCCAGAGATCACTCGACATGTGACACACCGAGACATACCGCATGATGTTACCGGGCCCATAAAGTAGACTAAAAACAAGTACAACAAAGTACAATACAATAGTTGCTGGTGTGAGGGCCTGCAGAGAGCTACTCACTAGGACTGAATAGGGGGGTGGGGTGGGGGGGGGGGACAGGAGACCACCAACAGTGCTATCCTGCCTCACAATGTGTGTTGTGTTCCTCCACATGCAGTGTTGTACTTTAGTACATTGTATATCATTCAGTCACCCCTCCGCCATACATGACATTATCATTATGGAACAGGTGCAGTGCATGGGTTGGGCCCAATGAGAACTATTTTGATTCTAAAATGAAAATTGCCACATTGAATTCCTCCACCCTTGCACAGATCCACTTATTGGGGCCACAGAACACTTGTAAGTGTACTTATCAATATGCATTGAACCCACAAATCATGGGTTACACACGCAACTGGTAACGTTTACAAATAATGTTACCTATTCGAGAAACTTTATCAAGCCCTCACCCCACCCCCTGTCACAATACTAACTACCCAGAGGGTGGGAATGGTGAGGAAGTGATGAAGGGGTGGGGGGTGGAGGTGGAATTGGAGGGTGGAGGGGGGGGGATCAAAACTAGGGAGCCCTACAGGGCTCTACCGGGATCGGACTTGTTCCCGCAACCACTCTGTGTACACTGACACCAGCAATCTCATGAGACCTTGATACTACTCTCATATTGTAGCTTGTTCCCCGGAAGCTATGGTATGTGAGTGTGTGGTCACTGCCTAAGTCTTACGACAAAATGGGTGCACAGAACTAACATGGCTGCCCATACGGAGAAACCAGAATCATCGCTATACACGTTACAAGGGCCCACATACTATAGTAATTACATCTCAGCAGAAATGACGTAGTCATTTTAGTACATTTTACCTTTGCTCAATAAAGAAAAGGGGTATAGAATTAAAAACTTCTCTGTTTATTAAAAAAAAAGTAAACCCCTTCCCAAAAAGTGTGGGGGCTGAAACATATTCCATCCCCCATACTTGAAATAGTGTGGGGGTTACAACCCCCACATCCCCCACGGTTCCGCCCTTATGTTATATACATTTACATGTATGACCTGTCGTCTTGCATTGTAATAATATTGGCCAGATTATACACATGTATGACCTGTCGATTTGCATCACTAAATCCTAGGATCCCTAATCCTATGCCGATAAGTAAAGTTATATGTGAACGTTCCCTGTGGATTCCATGTTGTTTGATAAGGCCACCTTTTATTGATAACTTGGATTACGGGCACTCAGAGTAAATATTTGGGGGGGGGCGGGAGGGGAAAAAAAGAGCTGCCCTTCAGAACTGAAATTTTCCAGGGGGCGGAATGAAAAAAAAAAAAAGCATGGAAAAGACTTCTTTTGGCTATCAAATGAAGGTCTATTGAGAAATGTTCCCAAATATTCCCAATTTTGAAGGCCTAATTCTGTGTGTTTGCTAGTCAGCATGTACTTCTTTTTTTTTTAAACTAAAATTCTCAAAAAATCCCAGCGGAGGGGGGTAAAAAAAAGAAAAGACTTTTTATTTTATTTTTACAATATGCCAAAATTCCCATCGGCGGATCCGTAATCCAAGTTATCAGAATAAAACGGCCTAAATGCAGATTCTGTGATTTAAGTGTCCGGGATATGGGGCAGTAGATGTTGAGTCGAACCTACGGGTGGTGTGTGTGTGTGGGGGGGGGGGGGGGGAGGGGTGTGCTGCCACCTGTGAGCAGATCTCACTAGCAGCACACCTTATCAGTGATAACAGATCTGGTCAGGGTGCACCATGGCGACTAATGGCTAAGCTATACTTGCTCGCCCTCAGCCACCCTGCATGCCTCCCGGGGGGGGGGGGGGGGGCACTCTACCATGTATTGGATAACCACTTCGGCACGACTCTGAAAAGCAATGGTGGTGAATTTTCATTAGATCTTGAAAAGGGGGGGTGGTCATATGTCCTGAAGGTCCTAATAAGTAGGGCAGTCAAAATCATATTATTTAATTGCCTTGCTGAAAGGGATGTATAAAACTGTATTTGTACAAAATTCAGGGAGACCTAGACTTGTAATAGATCATCAAATCTCTGAAAAGTGGGCGGTCAAATCTGCCATCCTCTGAAGTGTAGGGCGGTCAAATTTCCAGTAGGGCAGCAGTTGTTATCTACCCCCAAAGACTCAGTGCCCCCCCCCCTGCATACCTCCCTACCTCCCACATCCCTACCTCCACACTCACACACCCACATCGCCACCCACCCACTCACTCACACCCCTACCCACCTACTCACTCACCCACTCACTCACTCACTCACTCACTCACTCACTCAGCATCCTATAGTGGGCCACACATGCATGGACAGAACATGGCTGAAGATATCACAATCACAAGAGACTTGCTCAAGTCTCTGGGAGCTGATAATATTACATTGAAATTTTAATTTCAATTGAGACTAAGTGCATATTTGAGCTTATGTGAGGGATGGTACAATGGTCAGAAGAGATTAAAGGAATTTCAAAATTGGGGGGGGGGGGGGGATCTCCGCCCCTCGATAATAATGTAATCAAGGCTATATTGCATGTTCGTCTTAGTAGATATGGTACAAATGTGTTGCTGTATAAGTGTTAGAAGCCAAGGACATGTAATTGTCCAAGGTGCCAGCCGAGGATTATTATCAGTGTCCAAGGCTTTTATGACACGTATGCAGCTAGCTAATCATACATGTCATATCTGACTTACGGCTGTGTCTCACGACCTTGGGACAATGTTTTTGTCTCTGACCGGGTGCCGTCTCTGACCAGGTGCCGTCTCTGACCGGGTGCCGTCTCTGACCGGCTTGGCTTAATAAGCTCAAAATACTAACAGCAGGAGGCTAATTATAATTATAACTATGATTATATAACAACCGCCATAACGTTTTTCCAAATCCTTATATATATGAGTATAATTCTTTTTAAAACACCTTTTTCTGACACCTGGTCAGAGACGGCACCCGGTCAGAGACGGCACCCGGTCAGAGACGGCACCACGATCAGAGACAAAAACATTGTCCCAAGGTCGTGAGACACAGCCTTACACTCACAGTAGGAGAGGCTGCTCAATGGACCACATCCACATACATACAACCCTGTATCTGCATGATGTATACAGGCAGGGCATTTCAGCCAGCTGTGGTGTAAGCCAGTCTACATGTTAGCCACTCTCCCGCCCACTCGGCAGGAACAGTGTATAACCGGCGTGTACATGATCCCCCCAGTCTGACATCCAACCAGCCAACTGAGCCTCCACAAAAACCCTTATCTTACTACTGTGCCGCATCAGCTCTGACAGGGGGCGATGTGGGGGGGCAGCCGGGCGAGGAGGAGGAGCAGGCCAAAAACCATGACACTAGCCCTCTGAGGCCGGCATGATGCATGAATACAGCCCTGGCGAGTAACTCGCCAGGGCTGCATTCAAGCATCATGCCAACCATATGGGGCCTGAGACAGTCCCGTAGGGTCGGTATGATGTACAAATGAAGCCGCCGGTGAGTTACTCGCCGGGGGTATCACATGTCATATTTTAGTGACATGTGTCTTTAAAGGGCTAGACCAGCGAGAAAGCACAACTGACTAAAAAGAAACAAAAAATACATAGCTGGCGTAGTTTTCAGGCCAGGAGTGCGGGGCGCTAAGCGATGGCGAGAACAGTATGGACAATTGGCGTACCACTGGGCTTGACTCGTGGCTTCATTTTTTTGCGGGGTGAGACCTTTTTTGTCTGTTTGTCCTTACTTTCCTGTATTATCGCCCGATCCATCTGCCCTGCCGTCCGCTAGGGGTGCTGGGGACGGGCAGACAGGGGCTGTCTGGTGGTGAGGTATAGGAATCTGGAGTTATGCCCAGTGGGCCCGCCATTTTAAATTTCGCTGGTTGAGGTTAAATCTACTGATAAGACATGCCATTGTGGGTACAATTAGGGGACAAACAGGGGGACCAGGCTTAGTAACAGTCTTATCAGCTCTTATCAGTGAGGGCCGCCGCAACCAGCTACAGTCCCGACTAGGCCCTATACCGAGGTTGCAGGTTCCTTAGTAGGGGGCACCATTGCTTGATCTGGTAACTGGCGAGATAAGCCCTGATGCAGCAATGACAATGAGTGCAGGCCTGTTACATAATGCCCCCTAAGAATTCCGCAGTGAAGGCCAGGGAATTATCTCATTGGTTGATAATTCATCCAGCTACATGCCTATATCTCCTACATGCCCAGTTGCTGCACTCTCAGATAAAAGGGACATCATGATTATTCCCAAACAAACGAGAAAAACGGGACTCTCTTCCGATGTCCCTGTTCTTTTCCCCAAGAGAATTCTTTGGATTTTAGAAAATTATAAAAAGATAAAAATCTTGAAAAGCCTTTCTTGGTGTTCTCATAGTACACATCACAATATCAAAAAGGGGTCTTTTTTGTTTGAAAACTCGTGGAAAGAGGTGTTTCTGAGAGGAGGGCAGGAGCAAGGGTGTCACTTTCCTCTTAGGAAGGTGCAGTATATTGAAGGTGAGTACGGAGGCTGAATAAGTTCTCAGTTCTCATCCCTTACACAAGTTACAGCATTCATGCTTCATGATACATGCATGCAGTCCGAGCTACTCCAAGGACTGCATCATGCCGACCCTGCGGGGATGAGACACTCCGGAAAGCTCCGCATGATGCACCAATGCAGTGTCTAGACACAAGTCGATATTGTGTGGATTTAGCAACATGCCGTCTTAAAATGGTTAGACAACTCCTCCCCCCTCCCCTCACTAGAAAGGTGCGTTTCAATTAATATCCCCTGGCCATGTAACTTGAGACACACTTGTCCTGGCCCTGGGGGATCTGACAGAACGACATTAGCACAGACCAAAAAGCATTACGGACTATTATCGGAGCCTGACGGTATAGATGAACGGTGCATCTCTACAGACGGCTGTATTTGTGGTTTAAAGTCTGGTCCTTTAAGGGCCGCACAGTGCTTTAACCCTTTAAGGACGCATGTCGTTAAAAGATGACATTTACCATCATGATGCATCAAAGCAGCCCTGGCGAGTAACTTGAATGTAAGTCCTGGAGATTTACTCACCAGGGCCTGCATTCATGTATCATGATGACCGAGGGCATGATGCATTAAATAATGCATCAACTTAAAAGGTTAATATGATATGCCCTTTGTCGTCATGATGCCATTCATGCAGCACCGATGCAGCAGCTCTGGCGAGATTAAATGCCAGGGCTGAATTGATGCATCATTGCCGACCTTTTGAGAGTGTATCAACCCTTTTAGGTTTGGCATGGTGCATGAATGCCCTGGCGAGTAACTTGCCATGGCTGCATGCTTGCATCATGACAATGGCTGGGTCTCATAGTGACATTCCCCAGCCCAGTGACAGCTTGTGTTTTAACATCACAGCATAATAATTGTATACATTCATTATACAACACACCAAAAAATGAAGGGCATCATGGTATTATTTTTAAAACAGTATGCGGCCCTTGGATAGTTATAAGGTGGGGAAGGTTTTATAGGTGGAGGGGGATGATGCAGGGGAGGGTGGCTTGGGGTGGGGTGGGGGGGGGGGGTGGTGAGAACTTTGATCTGCCGCCGTTCTCACCTGTAATCACGGTCCTATCCTGTGTCATTGTGACAGCTCACCTCGGGTAACGATGAGCGTCTACAGACATCATAAGTGTGGGGACTGGGGGTGGGGGGGGTGTGGATGGGGAGTGGGGGGAGTGAGGGAGTGGGAGAGTGGGGGAGTGGGGGAGTGGGGGAGTGGGGGAGTGGGGGAGTGGGGAGTGGGTAGCAGTGACGGTGTAGGCCTATTCATACCGAGGGTTGGGGATTGGGAGTGGTGGAGTGGGGGTGTGTGGGTAAGGGTGTGGGGGAGTGGGGAAGTGGGGAGCAGTGAGAGTGTAGGGAGGGGAGAGAGTGGGGGAGGGTGGGGGAGTGAGGGGAGTAGGGAGTGGGGAGTGGGGAGGTGGGGAGTGGGGAGTATGTGGATGGGGAGGGGGGAGTGGGGAGTAGGGAGTGGGGAGTGGGCGAGTGGGGAGTATGTGGATGGGGAGGGGGGGGGGAAGTGGGGAGTAGGGAGTGGGGAGAGGGGGTGGGGAGAGGGAGGGAAGTGGGGAGAGGGGGAGTGGGGCTAGGGGAGAGGGGGGAGTGGGGAGTATGTGGATGGGGAAGGGGGGAAGTGGGGGAGTGGGGGAGTCGGGAGTTGGGGAGTGGGGAGAGGGGGAGTGTGGGAGAGGGGGGAGTGGGGAGTATGTGGATGGGGAGTGGGGAGTGGGGAGTGGGAGGGGAGCGGGGGAGTGGGGAGTATGTGGATAGGGTGTGGGGGGAAGTGGGTAAGTGGGGCGCAGTGATATAGGGAGGGTGAGAGTGGGGGAGTAGGGGAGTGGGGAGTGGGCAGCAGTGATAGTGTAGTGTGGGGATGGATGGGGAGAGGGGAGCAGTACTAGAGAGCCTGTTGTCGTGGAAGAGAACAAGGTCACCGACTTCATTACCTGTACATGCGTCCCCCGTGCTACAGTGTGTATCAATAATACCGGTGTAAGGTGACTCAGGGTGGGATGAATACCCTGCAAGGACGGCATAGTGCGTTAATGCATCATACCCTAGGGCGTCATGATGCATGAATGCAGCCCCGGCGAGTAACTCGCCAGTGCTGCATTCAATCATCATGTCGACGCTATGGGGTTGAGACACTCCCGAAGGGGTCAGCATGATGCACCAATGCAGCAACGTCGAGTTACTTTGCTGGGGCTGCAATTGGTGTGCATCATGACGACAAATGTCATCTTTGAGTGACATCCTTAAAGTGCTAACCATGTAAGGGCAGCATAGTGCGTTAATGCATTATACCCTTTATCCTCATGAAGCATGAATGCATCATGGCGACCCTTTGAGTGTGTATCAACCCTGCAGGGTTAGCATGCTGCATGGATGTAGCCCTGGCGAGTTACATATACATGTACTTGTCAGGGATACATGCATGCAAAGAGCATATTGCATAAAAGCCATTAAAGATGGTATGTCAGATAAATTTGAGTGACTTTTAACTAATGCTATATCACTATTGTATATCATGTTCTATACATATTCTATACTTTTTAGGTGATTGGCATTATCTAAACATATGAAATTAGCACAAGCAGTGCCATAATCTTTAATGTTGGTTGACACTAAAACTCCCTATGTGTTGATATTGCATGGCTCAGTGCATTCTCTATCAGGTAAGTTCCCCCTATACTCACCTGGGGGGGAGTGCCTGAGTCAGTGAGGTCAATACGTTTATTAGTTATCTATCTCAAACCATGTATTAATAGACAAATATCTTGCAAATATCCGGTACTGTGTATCAACAAAAATAATAATTGAACCCATGCCATCCCATTTGAGGAAAAAGTTCGGGAAGTGTATTAGCTGAAATACCATCTTTAAGGCACTATGCGGCCTTTAAAGGGATACACGGTGAGGTCGTCACATCATTGTGTCACTGACATGGGAATCTTATGTCGTCAGATCAGAAGTAGTAGGCCGTCTAATTAGTCTAAATACATGTATCATCAGCCTAAATATGAGAATTCAGTCTACATAATTATGTTACAACTGTATATACTATTAATAGAATGTTATCCCCACTTTAGTGATTATTTGTACAAGGTGTTATCGATATAAATTTAATGTGTATGTAATAAATTAATTACAGGTAAATAATACATAACTAATGGCTGAGGCATCACAATTATATTTCAAAATCAATGCTGGTGTTTCATACCATGATAGACATATTCAATGATACTAGTTTCCTTCTGTCTCCAGGCATTGGGACGGTAGACCAAGCTGGAGACGCCTCAGATGCACCCAGGACCCTTTGCAGCCTCTAACAGAGATGATTCTGCCACAAGTTCCAGTCATGTAGAGAATGTAGGGACAGGGACGCTCCATACTGACACGCCCTCTACGGGGAAACGGGGAACTACAACCCAGGGATGCCACAGACAGCTGCCAGAGCTGGGGCAGACTAGCAACAATCCTTCCTACATTCAGCTCATATTAACCCTTTAAGGGTCGCATAGTATTTTAATGTACTACAAGTATACCCTTTGTTAGCATGATGCATGAATGCAGCCCTCGTGAGTAGCTCCCCAAGGCTGCATTTATGCATCATATATGTCGATCCTGCACAGTTGATAGACCCCCGAACTAAGGGTTGACATGATGCATTCGCCAGGGCTCCATTAATGCATGATCATGACTACAAAGGTCATACTGCATTGAGGGAGGGGGGTATTGAGGGAGGGAGGTGGAAGAAATGAAAATCGGAAGGGATGAAGAAAAGAAGGACGGATAGAGGGAGTGGAAGGAGGCATGGAAGACGAAGGAGTACATAGACAGAGGTCCACGATAATTATCTGTCTGAACGACAGGTTTCTCCACAAGTGGTGCATTGGATCGTATCACACGAGGCAGAGCCAAGTGTGATGTGATCCAATACACCACGAGTGGGGAAACCAGGATTCAGACTGATTAGAGTGGATCTCTGTATTTATTTCATGCAATTCTTGATCAATTTCATCAAAATATACAATCAAAGATTGGTTTCATAGCTATTTTGGTGACATCATCGTGGATGGAATAAATGAACGAGCCTCCATGCCTGAACGAGGGCAAGAGGCTGGCGGGGGAGGAGGAAGGGAGTCAATTTGTTAATAACAGTCCCGAGTTCATTTTAAATACCATGATTGATTGATGAGTTGTTTAACGTCCGGCGGGGCCTTTCTAGGCAAACCAGGGTTAAATACCACGAACCACGCCGTAATAGGGGCCTCAACGTTGTAGATGCCGGGCAAACATGAACGCAGAGCAAGGTCGCTCACCTGGATGGCCATTCTGGGTGATAAGCCGATTATAAGAAAGGGCTTGACCTTAACGCTTTAAGGGCCGCATAATCCCTAAATGCACTATGTCATTTGTCGTCGTGATGCATGCATGCGCCATTTGCCAGTTACTCGCTAGTGCTGCATTTGTGTATCATGTTGACCATACGGGGTCGATACATTCCCAAAGGGGTGGCATGATACACGGTTGTGGCCCTGGTGAAAGGAGCAAGAATACTAAAGAGACTCTTGATTGGAGGGCGAGATCTGCATTCCTGCATCATGACGACAAATGGGCTTAATGCAACACATCACTATGCGTCCCTTAAAGATCCAAGATAACAGCAGTAGATTACGGCCTGGCTACCTGAGCTGCTACACTGTAAAAAGTTGTTGTTCGTGAACAGCAATATGTGCTGTAACTATACAGTACTTTAGCTGTAAAAGATAATACAGCAACTTTTGCTGTACACATACAATTCTGTTACTGTAGATGCAGGTTCGAATCCCATAACCAGCAACCAGAGGGAGAGAGAGCAGAGAGGTTGGAGGGAGTACCATACTCCACAGCTCAAATATGACCTGATCTTTTCAAAAGCCCAATGATGCAGGCTACATAGTAGGGACCTTTAGCAACCACGTAAACGCTCATTAAACGCAGACTTATCCTATCCTTTCAGCACTGCTACGTCTGCGTTTTATAAGCTTTTACGTGGTTTGCTAAAGGTCCCTAGTGACTGCCCCTCTAGCTCAGTGGGTAGAGCCGTGGGAGATGTAGTCTGAGGGTCAGCAGTTCCAGTCCCGGCAGGAAACTCTCACACAAACTACATTTCTCCTGATGCAGTTCTAAAGTATAATATATTTTGGTACACTGAAATGTTACTATTGAAAATATGCAGAGGATAAGACCAATGTATCTCAAAAATCTGCATGAAAGATAGTAAAATTTACTTTGAAAAACATCTATATGCCATCAAGGTTACACTTCAACTAATGGTAGTTCAGTCCTTATTAGTACATTACTGCAATAGGGTAATTTTCATATTATCCCTTAAGACATGAACAGTCTAGTTCTAAAATTGTCCCCAGGGATCCTGTGTTGACCTCATTACCATTCACACATAAATAAAAGGTGTTTCAATGCACCTGACATGCAGGATTCACTGGCATAGTGGTCATGGTTCAGGACTATGGATTGGAACCTGGGGGTTCAAATCTCCAAGATGTTGAATATGTGAGCCTTTTTAGAACTCAGGTCTGCGTCTACAGTAGATTCTACTGTAGGTCTACAGCAGAATTTACTGGAACCAAAGTTGCCCCCAATAGTTGCTGTACAGGAACACTACTTACTTCTAACAGTGTACTGCTGCTGCCCCTCAGTGGAACATTCTCTGGTCTTGGTCTGTTACAAATGTACTTCTATCTCTGTCGTAAGTTACTTATTCAGGATAGAGTTGATAAGATTGTCAATAAGGGGGTCCACACCCCTTCCCGAACTTTTGGAAAAAAATCGGATTTTTTTCTAATGATATTTTAATCCGCCGCGAGTCCCAGGCCATGCTTTTTAGGTATTTGGTGGTCCCCTCTTTTCAAATTCCTGGCTCCACCCCTGGATTGTGGTGGGGAAAACAGGTGTTCCAAAATACGTTTTGGATGAAATAGTACACGAAGGGGTTCGGGTTTTCTGGTGCATGAATACAATTTTTTCAGGCCTAAAAAGGGAGCAAAATGGCAATGGTTGAAAAAAGAAGTGCCTCAAGCTACCACAGATCTGTAAGGTCAAGCCTCTCCCAATATGCTGATACAACCCTTACTTCCTCAGTTGCTTGGGAACTGTTCTTACATGTTCTTAATTCCTCGAATAATTTGCTTCTTCAGGCATTTTTCCTTGCATTTTCAAAATTCGAGGAAGTAAGGGCTGTGTATGAAGGACGTTTCAAATGGGCAGTGGTTGATATCGTGGTCAACTAACATTGTGAGTGACATTGGTTTAAGGCTATGTCTCACGACCTTAGGCCAATGTTTTTGTCTCTGACCAGGTGCCGTCTCTGACCAGGTGCCGTCTCTGACCGGGTGCCGTCTCTGACCAGGTGCCGTCTCTGACCAGGTGCCGTCTCTGACCAGGTGCCGTCTCTGACCGGCTTGGCTTGATAAGGTCAAAATACCAACAGCAGGAGGCTAATCATAATTATAATTATAAATATATAACAACCGCCATACCGTTTTCACAAATCCTTATATATATGAGTATAATTGTTTTTAAAACACCTTTTTTCTGACACCTGGTCAGAGACGGCACCTGGTCAGAGACGGCACCCGGTCAGAGACAAAAACATTGGCCCAAGGTCGTGAGACACAGCCTTAATATATTTTGGAAACATGTAGTTCCAGGGGACCTTGGCTGTGGGTGAGTCTTGGGGAGGGGGGGGGGGTGCTGCAGCACTTACAGCAGCAGCAGCAGCAGCAGGAGTTGGTTGGTGGTGGGGGGGGGGGGCAGTGGTGGGTACAAAGGGCAGCCTGCTGACCTTTACCCACTGCCCGCTGTACACGGCTACCTGTTACATGTAGTAAGGGCTGCTATCGAGTCCTTAGCCGACATGCATCTACCTAGAGGACACACCCTTGGATGAGGGGTCTTCATGATGTCTACATGTCTACATGTACACTGTAGGCTACCAACATAAAGCAACAACTTATTTTATTGGTGTTTACTGGGACCGCCCCCCTCCCCCCCATGCTTTCAAATTCCTGGGTACACCTCTGCAGTCACCTGATTGGTAACGCAGGGCTGGACCACCCCCCCCCCCCCCTATTTTTTTCTTTAAAGAATCTCTAGATGAGGATACATTTCCCCATGCTCAGAGCTGCTATCAGTATTCTGCTAAAACGCGGCTTTATCATTTCAAAAAGTCACCTTTTCTTGCTGCGTTGGTCTATGCGAGCTGCTGGCCTCGTTTTGAGTGCGTTGCATCCTGGGTACCCGGTAATTGATTGGTTGTACATTGTGTGACGGACCCGCACTGCGCATGCGCGCATTGATCAGGGCTTGTTGACAGTGGCGCGTCCTGGTGGCGAGTATTGGCTACTCCACACCCACTCTCCAACCAGAGGCCCTGCACTTCTCGCCCCTGTTAGTCTCTCTGCCCAAGCCCACCTGACCACATCGCGGACCAGCAGGTGATGTTCTTAGCACATCACTGCTAACCCATTATCCACTGGAGGAAAAAGATGTCCCTGATTGTACAGAAAGGTTATCGACCTGGCCAGGTTGCGCCACCACCTTTGGCTACATTGTAGTTTTACTTGTAGCTCAGGTACGACTACGAGGCCAAGGGTAAGGATCTCCCTGCACACAAGATGTCTGCCTGGGACAGAGACGTAAGTGACAGTGTAAACGGCACTTGGTTGGAGAGTGGGTGGAGCGACCACCAGTGTGAATCCCCACCTGCAGTCTCCTCAATCCTCACAGAGTGGACATACACAGACACTGTATGTGCTCTCAGTGTTTACCTTCACTAAAACACTCATAATATCCCCACTGAAAGTTAATAAATTGAAATTACTATTGATATTGCTGTTGTTTTACCTATGATCCAGCCTGACTTTGATTCCAGTATAACAGAATAATAGAGTAATGTATAGGCCTATACAGGCATCCTTAATAAAGTTTTTTTTAAATATTCATTTAAATATCATTGAAGTCTACTCGGAGACGGCTGTGTATCCATCCGGTGTTTCTATTTCTCTAAATCGATTTTTTAATTGCAGTAGCATATGTATTGATTATATCTGGCGATTTTAAAATATATAATAATTGTGTCAGAACAGAGACATGGTGTTTACCTGTTACCGTGCTGCCTCAGGGGGGGCCCACGCCGTGGCCCCGCCCTGGTGGCAAATGCATGCGTAACATTGTCCTGGGCTGCAGGCAAATGGATGTTCAGTGGTCTCAGAGCCATCAGGTGGTGACACCACTGGTCAGTAGGGGAACTAGCTATTATAGAATATAGTGGCATGGTGTGCTCATTAGACACAATCTAAAATATTCTTTCAAGCACAAGCACTTATGCTCCCATATGCTCCACTTGATATTTCTATTAATAATTTATCATTCTATTCATTTCCAATTATAGGTTCAGTATAACTTCTCTTAAAAGTTTGCAATAACAGTTCAAAGTTGACTAATTTCTGACTCCCTGGACAACCCAATGTCACCTCAACTAGCATAGATTTCTCTATTTGGATGCATTGACATTCCTCTAACAGGTATCAGTCTCTAAGGGTTAACTCTTTTTGATGCGGATGTAGCATTGACTTCCTGTCACATGCAGTATTATGAGAGTATTATGGCATTTTACCAGACATGCTGAATTAAAGTGCTAACAGGTCAGTGGATAGAGTTACGCATGCGTTTGACACCAGTTGGAACCGCGGCGTGGGCCCCCCCCCCTGGTGCTGCCTATAGGTTAGGGAGTGATCATTTTTTAACAAGAAAAGGGGTGGGGTGGGGGGGGGGGGGTCGGGCCTTGCATGCTGGAATTTTCCCAGTGCCTCCCCCAATGCGAAATGTCCATACCCCCCACCCCCCCAATGGTTTCAAATTGAGCGCAGATAACCCCTTTTGTCTATTGTAAGGCACGGGCTTCTTCGCTAAAACAAAGGGGCGAAATTTATCCCCCCCCCCCACTCAAGGGTTCCACATGTTTTTACCCCCCCCCCCAAAAAAAAAGAAGAAAATCCACCAAAAGCCCCTCATATTATTCAAAAATGCCCAGTCCCTTACTAGGTGCCATTACACTTGCGGCCAAATGTCAGGGCAGTGTTCCCCAGATAAGACGTCCTCTGTCTGCTCTGACTGTGGCCGCCACGCCACCAAAGGTTAGCTCTAATGACCCCCGCCCAGAATAATCGCCTAAACAATGTCGGCGATTGAGACAAGTGTCAAGTGGCCGGTGTAGACCTCTAAGGGCAGCATAGTGCATTAATGTCATTTGTCCTAAAGTGCCAGCGCCATTTTGAGCTATCTTGTACATTTATATCTTGTTAGGGAATGTCCACAAACGGCTTAGCTGCTAAGAGGTGGTGGTGGTGGTGCCCGTGATTTTTAATATCTTAGAATGATAAAATATATTACAATAGAATGTTAATATATTGAAATAATTTAATGAGCCATAGGCCTGCAGATGCGATCGAATTGTGCCGGGATAATCTTAATTGGTGTAGCAGTATACTGTAATTCCCAATCCAAGCATCAGGATTGTACAGGATTCTCTCCGTCTCATATTCATGAAGCACCCAAGCCATATACATGTATCTCACCTTTTGGTTTGACCATTTATATCCCCGCTCCTGTCTAATTGACTTATTGTTACGGTGACCTATTACAGGTGAATCCGCAGATTTATGTCCCATGTAACACGCACCTCATTGCCATAACATGTCGTAAACTTTTAGTGTCAAGGTCAATGGGTCAATCGACTCGTATTATGTGCGTATGCCCGATGATTAATTAGGGTTAAAAAGTAAAGCCTGTCATACATGAAGCAGAATGTTCACTATGACCATGCTTCATATGCTACCTACTCTCATTCCTAATTCAGCTTACACTCAGTTAATGCTAAAGTCCAGCCATTGGGAATACACTGTGAAAGACTATTATGCATGTGCCCCATGAGACCCTCTATTTGGGCTCTCGGTAAATGTATTGTGTCCGATCCTTCATAGTTGATACTGTACATGTGCTGTAATAGTATTTGGGACACATTTAAGTATAATATTAATATGGAAAAAGCATCGGGCCATGCCACTTAAATATGAATTGACCTTCCACATGGTATGATATTTAGTTTGGGTATTAGTAGCGATTAGCAAGAGGGCCATTGTGTTCAATACTTGCTAAACATTTACATATGGTTTTGGCAGCTAATGTACATTCCTTTAACTCACAATAGTTCACCTAATGGTGGTATATCCAGTGGGACTGGGGTGAAGGAGGTGTACATGTATTATAATGTAGTGTTACTATTATTGTTGGCAGGGCTTGGATTGAGGTGGATTAAAAGCTAAAATACGACTTTAGTAACAGGTCCACTGCCCTCTTCCTCACCTCCACTCCAGCCCCTTGTCATAGGCCAGACAAAAATGATTGCTTTGAGGGAATTGGCACGACCTGGAGAAATAGGGCAGATCCCAACCCCCATTCGCCTCCACTGTATTTGATAATCAAAATAAATTTGGATTATTTCAAACTTATAATATTCACAGGCAAGGCGATGACTGACAATATCGGCCATTCCCGGTGTGGTGACTTAGCACTGTAAAATCTGACCTAGAGTAGAGAAGACTTTGTAGCCATTTTACCTGACACACACCTTTTAGGAAAATAGTGTTGGCCCTATCAGTAGCCCTCCCCCCTCCCCTCCATGGCCGCAAAGACCACCCCACACCGACCACAGCCACAACAATGACACAGCACCCCCTCCCCGAGCAACAATAACCCCTCCCTCAGGGCCCGAGTCGTGAAATCAATGCTCCCTGAGAGGGCGCGCCGAGCTTATTGTACGCTGCGTCTCCGCCAGAGGGCACCACGGGCTGAGGGGGAGACGCAGGGGGGACGCAGGGCACTCACGGCCTACTGGTCACTGAGGGGGGGGGGGTTAACCCGTTAAGGACGGCATGATGCCTCAATGATTAGTGCTCACGTGTCGTCATGATGCAGCGCCGGCGAGTAACTCACCGGAGTGCATTGGTGCATCATGACGACCCTTCGAGAGTATACATCAAACCCGGAGGATCGAAATTATGTGTGAATCAAGCAGTTGTGAGTCACTCGCTGAATGAATGCATCACGCTCACAAAAAGGCATGATGCATTAACGCATCATGCTGTCCTTACAGGGTTAGGGGCTGAGTGTCCTCTCCACCTTGGTCCTGCCGTCACCCACAGGTCGGCCCCAGATGCTTTAGTAACCAACACAGCGTCACGTCGACACAATACCACCCCCCCCCCACCCCCCACACACACACACCTCACCACCTCCATTTACCTTAACCCTACACATTTAGACCACCGGGCGATCCAGGAATTTTTTTTGGAATTTCTTTTTTTTTTTTGGGGGGGGGGGGTTGACGGGCCGTTGGACAATTCTTTGCTCAAAATAATTTGGACCAAATTTTACATTGAAAAACATAAATTAGTTGATTCCCCTAAACTCATAGTGCATGTATAAGTGTAACTACACTTGGGGATGCGGTATATTCAGAGACATACAGCTAAATTGCTATTTCTGTGTGGCTTCCCTTGCTCTTCCCTTCCCTGTTGTCACTCAAGTCTCTCCTTCCTACCTGTCCTCTATAGTTGCTCATCTCTTTCCCTGTTTATCTTCTAATTCTATTGCCCTTTAATATGGTCTTCCTGGACTAGGGCGGGGGCCTGGGCCTGGTCTCCTGCTCTGGTTTAGAATCAGGATAGATTTAAATGGTATCTACTCAAGCAGCCCCTATGTAGCCCCTCCCCCCACCTACACTGATATTCCTAGGCTCCCTATACGCCCAACCTCTCAGTCACTAGTGCCTAACCAAGTTAGTCATTTTTTGGCTCCCTATACAACCAATCTAGGTCAGTTATTATTGTTAGGTTGGTCAGTACTGACCAACCCATCTTAGTATTTTTAGTTCCAGGGGGAGCCACTGAGTCGTCATCACAGGTGGCCCCAACTAGTGGTGTTCAAATACAACACACCAATGATGGACCTAGGTTAGCCACTACTGACTGACCCCTTGGTCATTTTTGAATATAACTTTGCCATTGTGACTAACACTCATATGACCAACCTAGGTTAGTCTGTACTGACTAACCCTTTCAACCTATGGATTTTCAGTGTACGACACAAGTCACCACCCCAATCTCCCAGCAGAGTTACCCTTTCGTTTCTATCGGCACTACTTCCTCTCTGCCAAAACGTGGCGGATCACTATGAAAACTTACCTACACTATCCTTAAAATATACATTCATACCATATTGAAAATTACAGAAGTATTGGTCATGTTTTCAAGGTTTAAGTCGGACATATTCTTGAGAACTATTTCTGGTGTATGGAGACTACAGGGTGTGACGGGGACTGGGGAGCAGAGAGATGATACCATTTTCCTCCCCCTTTTCTCAAAAGATTTCCTGTAGTCCGAACCTTATGAAGTTTTTTTTAAGACTGTGCTGGAGGAGTGTCACCACCCAATCACGGGGAGGTACAGAAGAGCAGACAGGCTTTCAGCGTCTACCTCTGGGGGTTGGTGGGTGAGGGGGGCGGGGTGGGAAAGGGGGGGGGGGGGTGGACGCTCTCTCTTATCGAGGCCTTGCACCAGTGGCCGGTTGACCTGGGCGAACATCGCCTACAGTAGCTACCAGAGCAGCACACTACGTGTATATCCTAAAGCAGCTCACTGAGCAGCTCAAAGTGCAGCTCGCAGATCAGCAGACAGAGCAGCTCCCAGGGCAGCACACCGAGTAGCACACAGAGCAGCTCATGGAGCAGCTCATGGAGCAGTCAAAATGCAGCTCACAGAGCAGCACACAGAGCAGCTCACACAGCAGCTCACACAGCAGCTCATATGGAGCAGTTTATACTAGTCATGGAGCAGCTCACACAGCAGCTCACACGGCAGAACACTGAGCAGCTCACAGAGCAGCTCACAGAGCAGCTCACAAATCAGTTCACGGAGCAGCTCACAGAGCAGCTCACAGAGCAGCTCACAGAGCAGCTCACAGAGCAGCTCACAGAGCAGCTCACATGGCAGCACACAGAGCAGCTCACAGGGTAGCTCACAGAGCAGCTCATAGAGCAGTTCACACAGCAGCACACATGGGCCGCACACACAGCATAATGGAGCAGCTCACCCAGCAGCTCACACACGGGCTCACACAGCAGCTCACATAGCAGCTCACGGGGCAGCACAGCTCACAGTTAAGCTCACATAGCGGCGCACACAGCAGCTCATAAAGCAGCACCTCACAGTGCATCAGCACTTAGATCGGAAGTTGCTCATCTCAGACTGGAACCGACCAGACAGCCTAGAGGTCGTGTGTCATTGATCTGGTCTGGATGCTACTGATTTGTAAGGTCTGTACTACATCGTGGCCATGTCCAGATACCCCCCCCATGCCCCACCCCAGTGGG
Organism: Harmothoe impar; assembly: GCA_947462335.1. Lineage (NCBI taxonomy): Eukaryota > Metazoa > Annelida > Polychaeta > Phyllodocida > Polynoidae > Harmothoe > Harmothoe impar. The sequence continues at coordinate 75,494,687 of OX381709.1, read as the reverse complement.
CACAGAACAGTATATTAACAATGATAAATGGTTGTCAATGTTGATTCAACGTTGGTTCAATGTTAATTCGATGTCAAAATGAAGGTTGTGTCCACTGGGACTCCCCACCCTACAGGCTGCACACAGCGGACAATTGACTCTACAATCATTAACCATGCCATTACATTTACAGCAGTGGTGGGGGAAACATTGGCTTCAATGGCAGGATCCTACAATTGGGTATCATCCATTTTAGGTAATTAGGGCATGATAAATTGATTTTAAATACCATAGAGCGCCGTGCACCACTGTCGTGCACCACTACCATGTCTGTGGTACATGTAACATGCTAGGACACACCAGTAGCAATGACACAGAGTTACCATATCATGAGTTACATGCTTGGGCTACCAGCAGAATGCAGTCACTAGACAGCACAGAAGGCTTCTTTACCCCCCCCCCCCCCCCCAACCACCCTACCCAAGGGCTGGTACACCGCACCCCGCCCCTATTAATATGTCATGAGAGCTTTATCCTCACCACTAATTGTGGCTCTATTGATTAGAGGAGGCTCCGCACGCACAGCATCTTCGCGGCAATTATGTGGGTTTTTGTCCTTGGTGGAGGAGGGAGGAGGGATGAGGGGGTGAATGGTAGAGGGATGAGGGGGTGGATGTGAAACACTCATGCAGCAAGAAAGCCTGGGAATTATAACTTAAGGATGGCAGAGGGAAATAATCCACTATGCTTGTTTGCTGGCTTGATGCATGGCAATGATGCACCGATGTAATGTCGGTGAGTAACTCCCGTGTGTAGCGGTGGGTTTCGGTGAGTAACTCGCCCTGGTAACTTGCATGCAGACACATGTATATGAGGAAGGGATTCCCCACGGGGATTCCCCAACAACATGGCGCTGCTACCCCCAGTGCCCCACAGAGACAAGCGCCAAGTACCTGGTTTGCACGCCTCAGTGCCAGATTTGAACCTCACAGGAGTTTAACTCATAAAAATAATTATTGCAAACCACCTAGAGGAGTAAAAAGGACACTATAATTCACAAAGAAAATCATCCGCATCTGAAGCCGATGTAGAGTTCATCATTTCTTCTTGGAAATGTTCACCAAACATATTTATGCAGGGTATGACATACACCACTTGGATCCTTTTAAAGGCCAATCAATTGACACTTCCAGCCCGTATTGTGTATAGTACTTTCTTAGATAATATTATTTTCTTAGTCTCTTCAGTACCTCCAGTATGGTATTGAGTAGAATAATCCTCAAAATATATTGTGAAATGCAACAGAAAATCAGAAAGGAGCCCCTTTCTTTGTTGTGAATTACAATTCTTACTCCTTTCATGTTATGGACTATACCCCAGAGAGGCCTTCTGATCACTCCCTGTGTCCTAGAATGGTGTACAGAGAGGCCCTCTGATCACTGCCTGTGTCCTAGAATGGTGTACAGAGAGGCCCTCTGATCACTGCCTGTGTCCTACAATGGTGTACAGAGAGGCCCTCTGATCACTCCCCATGCCACAGAATGGTGTACAGAGAGGCCCTCTGATCACTCCCTGTGTCCTAGAATGGTGTACAGAGAGGCCCTCTGATCACTGCCTGTGTCCTAGAATGGTGTACAGAGAGGCCCTCTGATCACTGCCTGTGTCCTGGAATGGTGTACAGAGAGGCCTTCTGATCACTCCCTGTGTCCTAGAATGGTGTACAGAGAGGCCTTCTGATCACTCCCTGTGTCCTAGAATGGTGTACAGAGAGGCCCTCTGATCACTCCCCATGTCACAGAATGGTGTACAGAGAGGCCCTCTGATCACTCCCCATGCCACAGAATGGTGTACAGAGAGGCCCTCTGATCACTGCCTGTGTCCTAGAATGGTGTACAGAGAGGCCCTCTGATCACTGCCTGTGTCCTAGAATGGTGTACAGAGAGGCCCTCTGATCACTCCCCATGCCACAGAATGGTGTACAGAGAGGCCCTCTGAGCACTCCCCATGTCACAGAATGGTGTACAGAGAGGCCCTCTGAGCACTCCCCATGTCACAGAATGGTGTACAGAGAGGCCCTACGATCACTCCCCATGTCACAGAATAGTGTACAGAGAGGCCCTCTGATCACTCCCCATGTCACAGAATGGTGTACAGAGAGGCCCTCTGATCACTGCCTGTGTCCTAGAATGGTGCTGGGTGAGTGTGTGTGTGGGGGGGGGGGGGTGGTTAGTGAGAGCCTCGTAATGAGACGTGCGTCTCAGTGCTGCTGAAGCCACCCAGAAGCCATCCTGATTCCGCGTGAAGCCACTAGGGGCGTCCCTGGCCGCAAGACGCAGCCTTCAATGGGGCAGGGGCAGAATGGGAGTCTTTTATCTCAAATACAAATCCACCTTAATTAAAGATGTAAAAAGACATTAGTAGCGACAGTAAGTGCCAGTATGTCTGTAGGGTAATTCTTGAAGTGGGGTATCGTGTTTTATTAGCTATGTCACTTGAATGGTAATGATGTATGCATGCATTACTAGTGAGGTAAATGCACTCGATGCTTTTGTATTCATGCATCATGCTGGCCCTATGGAGGTTGATACACTCATCAGACCATGGGTATCGCCCAGTGACAACCCCTCCTATTAATTTTCTAATATGTTATCAGTGGATCTGTACAAATCAAATATGTGAACCATATGGCCCTTAAAATTCAAAATGTTCCTAAAAATCCCTGAAAAATATCAAGCCTGTATTTATAGGGCCATACTGTGTGAGAGTGTGTGCTGCCTGTGCCATGTGCCACATATCAACACAGTGTGACACAACATCACACATATATATATTTAATACTGGGTGGCAGTACTAAAGTATGTGTATCTGTGTGGTGCCTATCCCCCACGCTGCAGCCGCCGCCGTGCTAAGTGGTCATGTATGTATGATACGGCCACTGCTGTGCCGCACTGATAAGGTACCGGCATTAACCCTTTAAGGACTGCACACCGCTTCAATGCCGTTGGTCGTTATGTTAGAATGCAGCCTTGGCGAGTCTACTCGCCAGTGCTGCATGCATAATGCCGACCCTTTGAGAGTGTATCAACCATGTAGGGTCGGCATGATGCTTGAATGCATCCCTGGTGAGTTACTCGCCAGGGCTGCATTGAAGTAACACAATGATAAAGGGTATACTGCATTAAAGCACTATACGGCCGTTACAGCATTAAGTATGTATTGGGAGCAAATGTGACTGAGTGACGGCCACTCTATAATGCATGAGACGCCTATGTACATAAATCAATACTCGCCCGCCCACCCGTGTTGTCATATCACAGGCTCCCTGACATCTGTATTAGCCGTATCCCTGACATCACTTCTAGGGACATCCCCACCCTCACTATCCCTAACGTCACTAGGGATATCCCTGACATCACCAGGGGTATCCCTGACATCAATAGGGGTATCCCTGACATCAATATGGGTATCCCTGACATCACTAGGGGTATCCCTGACATCACCAGGGCTATCCCTGATATCAATAGGGGTATCCCTGACATCACAACAAGGGGTATGCCTGGTATCACTAGGGGTATCCCTGACATCACTAGGAATATCCCTGACATACTAGGTCATCACTAGGGCCAGGCTTATTCCATAATCACTATGTTTAAAATCACTAGGGGTATCCCTGACATAACTAGGGGTATCCCTGACATCACTAGGGGTATCCTTGGTATCACTAGGGGTATCCTGACATTACTAAGGGTATCCCTGATATCACAACTAGGGGTACCCCGGGCATCACTAGGGATATCCCTGACATCACTGAGGGTATCCCTGACGTCACTAGGGGTATCCCTGACATCACTATCCCGACATCACTAGGGGTATCCCCAACATCACTAGGGGTATCCCCAACACCACTCGGGGTATCCCCGACATCCCTAGGGACATCCTCGAAACCTCTAGGAGTATTATCCCTGACCTCACTATATAGGATATCCCTGACATCAATTGGGAAATATTCCCAGTATTAAAACCTGTTACCCCACCTGATAGACTCCATCACATGGCAGTATCAGCCCCACACGGCTATATAAATAGCTCTACAGCCCAGGCTGTATAGTGATGGGGTGTGTGGGTGTAGGGTGGGGTGTGTGGGTGTAGGGTGGGGTGTGTGGGTGTAGGGTGGGGTGTGTGGGTGTAGAGAGGAGGCACTGTGTGGTCGGCCTGGGTGGCGGTGCTCGCTCCCTGAGACGATCACCATAGCGGCCACAAACTGTCACTTAGAGTGCCGCCGCGCGTGGCACTAAATATTTCATGCCGGTCGTCGTGTGTATTGACTGCCTGCTCGCCGCACGCGGGCAGGGCTTCAAATAAAGGCATCGTCGCCTCCTCCTCCTCTCCTCCCCCTCCCCGCATAGTACTTTAATGTGCTATATCCTTGGTCGTCATGATGCATGAATGCAGCCCAGGCAAGTTACTCGCCAGGGCTGCATTCAAGCATCACACCGACCCTTTGGGTGTGTATCAATCATATAGGACCGGCATGATGCTTGAATGCAGCACTGGCTAGTTACTCACCAGGGTTGCATTCAAGCATCACCTAGCACTCTACACTTGCATTCAAGCATCATCTAAGCACTCTACCCTAAGTCAGCTGAGTCTACTCGCCAGGGCTGCCTTCATGCATCATGAGACGGGCGACCCTGTGCCTGTGTATCAATCACACAGGGTCGGCATGATGCTTGAATGCAGCTCTGGCGAGTAACTGAGCATCATGACGCCAAAGGGCATACTGCATTAAAGCACTACCCCCCCCCCCACCACCACCACCTACCCCCAGTCACAGTGAGCAGTTCCCAGCAGCTCAGACCCTGTGGGGAGCAGCTCTGAGCAGCCCCAGCAGCACCCACCTAATGACAGCTGCTGCTCCAAGCAGATTTACAACCCTTTAACGTTTAATGCACTCGGCATATGATGATATCAACCCTGGCTTGAAGAAAGAGACCCCCCTAGGAGTACAGGATGAATAACAGAACTACAGACACAATGCACTGTGCCCATGTGTCGTCATGCTGCATGGATGCAGAGGTCAAGAGCAGTTCCAGAGGATGGGGCACGTCCCTTGTAGACCCATTGAAGAATGGGGGTGGCTAAATTCAAAGGGTCAGCATGTTGCACTATCACATGTAATATTGGGGGACCACTCTCCAATGCTGCGTCATACCGACACATGCACGTAACGCGTTTATGCATTGTGATACTCTTAAAACGTACTCGCTTAACTAGCTCCCAAAGTAATCCAGTAACAAATACCGGTATACAATGGAATCAGCTTACTTCAGGGCTGGGCAACTGTCGCAATGTCGCAAAAAATGTGCGACAGGGGCCTTGGAAAATGCGACAGGGACATTAGGGATAGTATGGGCTTTCTAAATCTGAAAGAATTTTGTAAATATTCCAATTAGAACCAAAGTTAAAAGTAATTCAATAGCCTTCCTCTACATATGTCTACAGAATGCACCAATCTGAAAGTAGCCTTTTGAGCAGCATGCCCAGTAGAATTTTCTTTCTAGATTTTCTTGGATCAATAAACATGTATTATGTCCCTAAATTCCTCAAAATATACCAATCTAAAGATAGAGTTCTACACAGCTATATTCCCCCAAAACACCACAGAACACGCTCATTTAAGTTGATATTTCCCTGGAGCAAAATTCCTTGGAGTAATAATATTTATGTTCTGATACCCATAAAAAAATCTATTTAACAGTCAATAGCATTTCTGAATTCTACCTAGAATAATTCTTAGGTAGAATTTCTAAATTGTCATTTTGCAACGTGCTCAGAAACCCATCAGAACACATCAAGCTAAATGCTAGAATTTCTTAATGTTCCTAGACCAATGTGCCCAAACATCCTTAGAATACACCAATCTAATCGTGAATTTCTAAAAAAAATTTGGGTCAAATATATCAGATTCTGAAACCCTTCAGAAGACACCAAATTAACAATAGAATTTCTAATTTTTTAGAACAATATACCCCACTACCCAGAATATATCAATTCTAAAGGTACAATTTCAAAATTGTCCTGGTGCAACTATCCTAGAACCATCAGAATACAGCAATCTAAAGATATAGAATCCAAATGTGTTTTTTTTGGAACAAAAACTTCACAGAGCCAATCAATTATAGATGGTTTTTTTCAAAATTTTCCAAGCACAATGCCCACCTCCCCCCCAAATCCTTAGAATTCAACAATCTAGGGGGTAGTTTCTCTTTAATTTCTCTCCAGTAGTAATATGCTCAAAAATGCCAGTCTCATGAAAGTCTCATAACTATCTAAAATTTCACACATAGAAATCCCTTGAGATGGGAGAGGGTGAGGGGGGGTGTTAAAGTTTGCCCTCCGGAAATACTTTGCTCCAGAGATTTCTAGGTTTGCTCCAGAATATGGCTACATGCCCAGCCCTGATTACTTCTGTTGGAAATTCCCTTCAAACTGGCTCTTGGTGCTCCCCAGACCCTTCCACAACCCAGCAGCACCAGCAAGATGTTTGACAAACTCCCCCCCCCCCCAGTCTGAAGGCAGCGTCTCCGCTATCGGCATCCACATCTCTGAGCTGCTTTAACCCTTTAAGGACCGCATAGTGCTTTAATGAAGTATGCTCGTTTGTCATCAGTGCATGAATGCAGCCCTGGTGAGTAACTCGCCAGTGCTGCATTCATGCATCATGACGATCTTCCAGGAGTGTATCAACCATGTAGGGTCGGTATGATGCATTCATTGAGTGTATCCCCAGCGAGCTACTCACCAGGGCTGCATTTATGCATCATGACGACCAAGGGCATGATGCATTAAAGCACTATGCGGCCCTGTGGAGGAGGGGCCGCTCGCTCTGCTGCATGCTCAAAGTGAACAGATTCATGGTTCTCAAATTGAAATCATTACAGCGACTCGACTCCCTCCCCCCACCTCCCCCATCTCCCTCCTCCCATCCAACCCAACACTGATTATTACAAGGAGTTCATTTCATTTTTCTTATCTGCATTTATCTCGGGAAAGACTGGGAGAATGCGCATGGAAATGTGGTTCCAGGCCAAAGAGAATCAGAGGAGCTTATGTTGGGAAAACATGGCTCTGCCTCGGAGTGAGCGAGCTCCATTTTTCATCCTTCATAGCGGACTCTTTTCTCTTTTTCTGCTGGAAAATTCAAATGACAACAATTCGGGGGGACTTGGCCATTAGAATAATGGTGCTGACACAATCAAGTCAAACCTAAAGTGGGAAAAAGTCAGAATCTGTCAAACCTACTGCAGAGTGGCCTGAGCCGGTGGAAGTTGGATAATTAGTGGGAGACTATTCCCGGTTGTAACTGGGGGATTTAAGGTGGCTAGTCCCCATGGTAAATATGTTCACTGCGCAGATTTCTGTAGACACCAGCTGCATTTGTACATCATGTCGACCAGACAGGGTTTGATACATTCCCTAAGGGTCGGCATGATGCGTGAATGCAGCTCTGGCAAATGCACTCAACAGGGCCACATTCATGCATCATGACGACCTCATAGTGTCCCGAACGGTCGGCAAGATGCACCAATGCAACACTGGCGAGTTAATACCCTCTGGGGTGAGTTACTCGTGGGTCCATCATGACAACTAATGTCACATCTTAGCGATATGCCGTCCTGAAAGGGTTAAAGGGTTACCATAAATCTCGCGTAGAAGCCGAGGCTTGTAAACGAACCAGAAGCAGCCAATTTGATACCAACACACCTACCGTACCGTCGTGTTTAAGCGCCCCGGCGCTTATAACTTTGGAGGGGTCTTTACCCCCGGCGCTTATACAAGACAGGCGCTTATTCAAGATCCAGTTTTAGTGCTTAAGAGTAATTTCAAGACCCTCATACCCCCGGCGCTTATACAAGACCGGCGCTTATTCAATACCCGCCGCTTAAACGCGACGGTACGGTATATAGGGTGCGGCTTTTACGAGAGTTTTGGGAACTACTTCAGTACTAAAGTGGCCAAAATCAAACACCAGATTCGGCTTATAGAATCTTCTCAAGTTCCTACATAACGAGGCAGTTTGAGGGTTTGCCTTCTGCACAAGACTTAAGGTAAATGTTCAAGCTGGCCCCAACTCGACCTGTGTTCCTAGCTTCATTGCTGGCACCAAAGCTTCTTGGTGAAAGTACCGTAGTTCCAGTGCGCTTGGTCCTGTAATATCATACATGTGGATGGGTACCGCAGAAGGATCTCCCAATATACGGGGGGATTGATGCGGTTATGGCCCCTCAGATACCAGTGATGTCGCTTGAACGTGTCGCTCGAAGGAGCTGGGGCCAGCTTGGTAAATGTTGATATATATAAGTTGACTTACCGTGAGGCAGGAGACGAGGGATTGTTCAAACGACTTGTTGAAGGCGCGCGCGTCCGAGCACCACTCAAGCAGCTCCCGAGCGGCGTTGGTGAACCCGGTCTGACTACTCAGGTGCTGGATGGGAAGAACAAGAACAGGTTTGAGCAGTTGGACACTTTGTTATTATCATTATAACACAATAAAACAGTAAAATAACACATAATAACATAATGCAGCATGGGGCCAAAAAATGAGTTGTGTTCAAGTATCCCTAGCGACCCTATTTTATAGGTCCTACCTAAAAAAAATGGGCCATGTTTATATACCTGAACACAACTTTTTTTTTTTGGGGGGGGGGGGGGGGGGAGGGGCATGGGCATTTTGACACTATAACACAATAAAACAGTATACAGCAAAACTTCGTTGTAAAACACTTTAACATCGGCATAACTAGTTAGTTGTAACCTGATTTTATCGTAAGCAAGGTATATTGGTATAGAAATGATAGATGCAATTCCTACATATTCAAGAAATCTATAACCAGTAGGAAAGCTTATACATGTAACATTGATCCCATGAAATAATTCCCATACGGCCACAAGTGATGTCCCTGACCATGAGCTACTTCAAATGGAAGGATGACACCATTGGGTAACAGTAAGAGAGGGTCCCCAGAAACTCTGCAAGCAGGACGATTCATACTAAGTAAGTTACTTCTATGACTAGGTTCCCTGGGTCCATACCTGATACCCGAATCAGGTACACCGTTACTGCCCCTGTCTTGTACCTTTGATGTGCACCCAGGCAGCTCTAACTCACCAAAGGCTACATAGTGCTTTGATGCGCTATGCCCTTAGTCGTCATGATGCATTAATTCTGCCCTGGTGAGTCTACTCGCCAGGGCTGTATTCATGTATCATGCCGACCCGATGGGAATGTATCGACCCAGTAGAGTCGGCATGCAGCATTCATACATCCCTGGCGAGCTACTCACCAGGGATGCATTCATGCATCATGACGACAAAGGGTATATCATATTTCAGTACTACACCCCCAGGTAGGTGTAAGAGCCGATACCAGCATCACAGTATTAAAGCTGCAGGAAATAGGGACCAGTTGGAGACAGTCACCCTGATGCCACACACGCAGCTCCTCCACGGTCCTGTCCTCTACCCCCCCCCCCCTCACCTCAACCTCAGGTCTACAATGGGTGCCTACTGCCAAACGGTCCTCGGGAGAGGTGGATCTCAAGATTAGGGGACGCTGACTCTCTGCACCCTCAAACATACTAAGGTGTGGTCGAGAGGTGAGGGCAGTATTTGGGTAATATTCTCATTTTGTGGAAATTCTGATTTCAAACAGGAGAGTTTTGCCATCATACAAAGGGGAGGGGGCACAGAAGTTTGCCTTTCATTTTCAGAAAAGGGGTCAGTTAAAATGTCTTAAATTCCAATGGAAAATAGAATGAGGATGGGGGGGGGGGGTCTCGAAACACCAGAGCATGGCTGGTGTCTACTCTGTACCTGGATAGCGGATACCGGGGTGCAGGGTTGCGAGGGGGGTAACACGCACACGGAGATTGTGGAGGAAGTGCCTCACAGGCATCATATAGATAGCCTGCGGCGGCACTGACTCTCTGAAGCCAACTGCCAACTGCCGCCCTACAGCCCAATTTTCACACTGAGGGGTTCGGGCTGAGTATCTGCACTGGTGCATCATATCGATCAATGGGAGTGCAGGGTCGGCATGATGCATGAATACAGCGCTAGCGAGCTACCCACCAGCGCGGCATTCAATTATCATGGCAAAAAATTGGCATAGAGCATTAAAGTAGTATGCTGTCCTTACAGGGTCCACCGTGGGAGAGTTAGTTGTGCGCATGTGCAGCAGGTCGCATGCTGCAGCAGGGCTGGGTGCCGCACTGCATGACGGGAGGACACGTGACCTCACGTTGTATTGGGCATGCGCAGCAGTGATTCAGCACGGAAGTTAGTCTGTCAGTGCATTATACTGGTCTTGTGGTGATCAAGTAACTCTTTTGGATGTACACAGTAGGATCTACTGTAGGTGTACAGTTTAATGTAGGTACACCGTAGGATCTACTGTAGGTGTATAGTTTAGTGTCGGTAGAGGGAAATCAGAAGTACGGTATTGTAACACTGCCCAGAGGGTGATGTGCCGATGATACCCTAGGGAATGATGGGGGGTGTAAATTGTATGGGGAAGGGAGGTGGGGGCGCTCGTTACTGCATATAGCTCATATGGGTCGGCCGTGATCAACTTCAACTTGCCTTCTGCGATAATAAGTACTATGGTAACTGTGTGAGGGCGACCAAAACACTGACCATAGTCCACCTGATTCTATAAACCCTTCATCCTGCTGTTCTAGACAATTGCATGATGTATTCAGTGACCCAAATGATAAAGTATGGTACCAGCTGTAACTAAATAACTATGCAATACCCAAAGCTGCTATAAACACAGTGCAATCACCACTTTTGATTCTCAATACTACAGTAGGGATCCCTCAAGGGCGATCTGTTGACTGCAGTTACCATAGTCCCCTTCCTCACAGTGCTTGGTCGCCTTGCGTTGGGGATCAAGAAAATGAAAAATGACCACTCCTTTTTATCTCCGTTTTATCTCCCCTCCCCCCCCCCTCCCAACCACCACTAGCAGTACAAGTCAGCCTCACAAACACTTAACCTGATTAGATACCTGTCTCAATACCTACACCACCTACAGAGAGTACCACACAGGGGCTTCACACGCCACCCACATCTTCATCTTCCTGCCCAGTCTCCATCATACACAGCCAAAAATAATTTTCTCATTTCAAGAAAGTAAGATACACTCGACTGGCGGAAAAAACCTTTTTTGCTGTATATGGAGTACCCATTAACACCGGGAGATGTGGTAAGTTAGGCCAAAAATAAAAGGTTTGTTTCATATTACATGGTCTGAAAATCAAGGGTAGGTAGGTTGGGTTTATATCTTTTTTGATTTTTCTTTGACACTTTGGCCTGAAAAGTACCCAGAATTGAGTTGCAATTAAACTTCCGTGCTAACTCGCCGCCGACGGCCCCCGGGGCGACGGCCTCGACTCGTGGACTATCAATTGATCTGAAATATCTGAAATAATTCAATATGACCTTAATTATAAACTTTTTTTTTTCAAAATTGGATAAAGATTTCTAGGGTCGGTCCTGTTTTACTACGTAGGGTCGGGTAATCTGAGACACACTTTACTGTTGTTGTTTTCTTAAATTTGGCATCAGGCAAGACAGGCTATAAGACTCTGGTTAGGCTAACCCATTAGGGGCAGGATAGTGTTTTATCCTTTTGTCCTCAGTCCTGCATTTATCCTTCATGCCAACTTTGCAGGATTGATACACCACCCGAAGCGTTGGCATGATGCACTAATGAATGAAGAGATCGCGATTAAGTCTCGGGCGCTTCATCAGTGCATCACCTCCCGCCTAATGAACATGACACCTTATGACCTTACACTGGACGCCTTTCGTACTGACTCCACTCAAATCAGCGGCTCTACTGCCGCTCAGTGATTCCAGCCTCCAAAGAGGATCCACCATGTAGAATCAGGTTAACTAGGCCAATAGCGCAGGTGTAATGCTCCTTTAACCCTTTACGGGCGGCATGATGCCTTAACGCATGATGCCCTTGGTCGTCATGATGCATGAATGCAGCCCTGGCGAGTCTACTCGCCAGTGCTGCATTGAAGCATCGTGCCCGTTCTTCAAGAATTAATTGTGATGCTTGAGCAATTCACCAATGATGCTTGAGAAATTCTAGCAATTCCCATAGATGCATCATGGCGACCAAGGGCTTACTGTATCAATGTGTCATGCGGTCCTTAAAGGGTTAACTTTGCTTTACAAGGGAGATGGACCAAAGGCAAAGAACTCCTCTCCTCACGCCATGATGAAGAGCAGCATCCAGGCCAAACGACATACAAACGGCCATACATGTTATGGCCAAATAACAAAAAAGGTATGTTTCAGGTTACCCGACCCTACCTAGCAAAACAGGGCCGACCCTAGAATTTGTTATCCAATTTTGAAAAAATATTTATGTTTTTAGTTTTTTTAGGGCAATTTCAGGGTCAATTTGTTAGTCTACGAGTCAACGCTGTGGTCGGCGCTGAAATTAGGGAGTCAATTTTTGGGTACTTCTCAATCCAAAGTTTAAAAAAAAAAATCCGACCAACCCTACCTAGACTTTCAGACTATGTAACCTGAAACACACTTTTTACTTTTTTTGGCCTATTCTTCAAATGATCCTGTTCACCCGAGAAGCGAGGGCAGAATCTATTTCAGTATATTATAGTATGTTGTTGATGCTATTCATCCTTGCTATGAGTCCATGGCGGTACAGGGCCCCTATAGGCCCTAGAGGGATCCATGTCAGGGGGTTAGACGTCCAACAGGTGGACGTTCCAAAGACTGAACCCCTGCCTAGCAACACCCTCTTCTGGGTATAATATATGGTACTGAAGCTTCTCTCTGCTGCCTGACTAAAAATGGGGCCCGTCAGTAACACCTAAGAGCACTATAGCGCCTCAATGCCCTTTGCCGTCAAGATGCAAAGATACAGAACAGCCGAGTAAGTCTCGTCAGTGCCGCAGGCATTCATGTATCATGTCGGCTGTACACCAATGATACACTCCCAAAGGAGTGGCATGATGCATCGACACAGTGCGGGTGAGTTATTCGCAAGCAGTGCATTGGTGCATCATGACTATGGAGGTTGCATCGTATCGTCCTTACAGGGCCCAAAAAAAAGAGGTTTGTTTCAGGTAACATGGCATGAAAATGTAGGGTCGGTAGGTCGGATTTTTTTTTTTTAAACTTTTTTTTTTAACATGAAAGTACTACCCGGCCACTCCGAAGACCCGAAAATTGACCCAAAAAGGCTGAAAATAAGGAAACTTATTCAAAATTGCATAAAAGAACGTAGGGTCGGCCCTCTTTTGATTGGATCGGTCGGGTGACCTGAAACAAACCTCTTTTTTTGACCTAGGTTAAAACGACAGAGCCTACCTACCCTCTATGCACTTGTGACCTGAAACATTTTGTTTGATTTATTTTGCCTTATAAGATGAACAGGCCAGAAATGAGGAAGGCTATGATGAAAGCCGTCCCGTGTCTAGCCCCCATCGCTACTGCTTTTACGACATCCAAGTCGTCCCCTTGGGCGCTGACCTGCATGCTTATGGCCTGGTATGTATTGTTTTGTTGTTTCAGTTGTAGTATATACCTTGCTACATTTTTTTTATATATTTAGAGGTAGAAAGAGAAAGCAATGACCCTGATAATCTGATGGGTGCTTGGTGAGTTAGGTTGCAACAATTTGGATATTTTATGGTGGGTACTTGTACATCATATATACACACCCGTCCTCTGGTAAATACCCTCACTATGACCAGAGAGGCTAAGGCAGCGGCAAGCCCTTTCAAGGTAGGGGGGTGAGGGGTATTTTTACTTGACCTTTTTGGTTTGACACTGGGCTATATTGTATGACAACCTCCATGTAGATAGCTACATGGAGGGAAGCTGGGCCAGCTTGTATATAGTATCATATTCAATATGTATAAATGGCACCAGGACTACACATTGAGCCTCATAGATCTGGCGGGCCCAAAACGTTGTACAGTTTACTATAGCTTACAACCAGTACACAGGAACCTTAGGCCACTTATCACTTAACCATGAGAGATATGCCGAGGTTGATATTTTCTTAGATATTTTCTTACTGTGGGATCTACTGTCAGATGTTAGTACTAACCGGTAGCTAAGATAACGTAGCTAAGATAACATTTTTTCTAGTTCAATGCATCATCAACACTGTAAGCTTTGATGTGATACCAAATATTCACATAATTGTCCATTTCTGTCATGTTTTTCCACTAAAGGAATTCTAATAAATATGATAATCGCAGGAAGAAGTTTTGTGATAATGAGGGACACGTTTCTTTGAGTCACCTTAGTCTCATAACATGCAGAGTAATTACATGTAACAGAGTGGGATGAAACATTTCATTGCGTTCTACCGTCTGGCTCGTGATTCCGAGAACTTAAGAGGTAAAAGTGAAAATAGTGTCCTTGGCTGTCTGGCAATGAGTAAGTTGATGATGATTAGATTTCAGTTTCATTTCCATGTGCCCTTTTAGAAGATGATATCGAAAGGCTTTTTTTCTTATAATACTCATTTTCTTTTCAGACATAGCGTATGATAAGTTACCAGAGGCTTATATCAATACGCCTAAGCAGGAGATTTACTTACTCATAATAATTTGGAAAATCAGTATAACTTTGGTTTAATCAACTGGAAAGTTTCTAAAGGAATGGGAACATGGTGTGTCGCATTACTGTATTACTCATTATATCATTTCTAAGCGCTCCTCATGTCCTATCTACCTAAAGGACATCTATAGATGTGATATTGGCATATCAACACAATGGCTTGTATCTCTTTTTTTATTCAGAATATTTGGCAACGGGATAGTGGCCGACTGTGTGTTCTCCAAATGGTGTATGTATATGTGTAAAAAGGTATATTTGGATATCCACTTTTTCTCTAAATATTGACATCCTAGCTGTGGACTTTCTGAATCTGTTGGATATCATAGATGACACTCAGGAGTCTCACAAAGTAGGACATTTTGTTTTTATACATTCCTACAAAAGTAAGAAAGTTTGTACCTCTGAGATATGAATGGAGGAGGAGAGTATCTGAGTCTACAGTGCCTTGGGCAATACAGCAAGTGAGGGTAGAGGAGCCCACGTTACCACCCACCACACAGACACACAGGCAAGTGGTGTACACAGATTTATAATCTTTAGGCTCCAGAACTTAGTCAGTACTGGCTAACTAAACTAGTTTAGTCATTGTCTGGCTCTATATATACGACCAATCAGGCAAGTACGTGATACTCGAAAAATTATATTCTTAAAACTAGTCGTTTGTCCGCCAGGCGAGTTCATTTATCTTAGTTTCTTGAATTAAGAAAATCATTTTTGGCTGTGCAGATTTATAATCTTTAGGCTTCAGAACTTAGTCAGTACTGGCTAACACATCAGTCAATAGTACCTAACCTAGTTAATCATTTTTTGGTTTCCTATACGACCAATTTAGGTTAGTTAATATTGCCAGGGTGGTCAGTACTGACCAACTCAACTTAGTGTTCTCTTCAAAAAAATAAATGTGTGTCCCACTTTAGAGGGCATGTCATAACCATATATCATTAGAGGGCTTGTATTTACCTCTATAATAGAAGGCATATTATATAAACCTATATTATAGAGGACATGTTATATGTACATATATTATAAAACACAACCACAGAACACGTCCTGTGCGTCTTTATATAACAGACGATCCCCGACCTGCCCGACAATACTTGCTGCCATTTTTCACCCTCGGCCATGTTTGCCTTGGTCCATGGCAGGTTGTTGAGGCATGGCCCGGCTGACTTTTTTGCTGCCGCGTGGCTGGGTGGTATTTACACACGGGTCGCACCAAGTGCCTGTTTGCCACTACACCCTGCTCCACACCCGTACACACCCCCAACCCGCAGGTAGATGTGTAGGGGAAAATGTAGAGGATAAATGGTTGTTTCAGGTAAACTATCAGGCCTACCCTTTTTAGCAATTTTGAACTTTTTTTTTTACTTCAATATTTTTGATATCTTATTTATTTTATGTTTTTAATTTTAAAAAAAAAATAATTTTTTTTTCTAATTGAATTTTATCTTTCTTTTGAGGGGGGTTACAGAGAGGCTGGCTCCCAGGGGCTGGCTACTCCGGTAGTACCTTAATGTTTAAAAAAGACCACTTACACGTCCATCCTACGTTTAAATACCTGTAACATACCTTTATTATTTTTGGCCTAGGGCCAACATGAGATGATAAAGCGGTGTAACTTACAATATAGGCCAAAGGTAGCATAAAGAGTTTTTTTAATGATCTTAAAGACTTTTTTACATCTTTAAAAAATACCCTGAAGTTTAAAGATACCCTAAGCACTATCATCTCTGATCTGTGGAATATGGCTTTTGATATTTTTACATGGGAAGAAGTCTCGGCTATAAATATAAAGGTATATATAAGGAAGATCTCTAGGCTATAAATAAAGGCAGCTTAGATGTATCGTTCTCTTGGGAAATCTGCCAAGTGAATCTGTGCATAAAACAGTTAGGTCGGGCTACCTGAAACACATGTATGTGCTGTGATTTCTGCTTTGACCTGAGACCGACTAGGCCACATTACAGCAAGGTTTCACCAATTTTAAGGTGCTGGGGATTTCTTCTTTTCCCGCCCACTGAGGGTCGGGCATACATGTGGGGCAAACAAACCCATGTGTTGGGGAACAAGGCTATACCACAGATATGTCCCCGTGAGGAACAGGCACTGGCGTGCGGATAGAACTATTCTGTACAATTTCTTTTTAGTTTAAAATTACAATGAAGGCGTTAGATTCCAGCCGTCTTTTCACCTACAAAACGTCAATATCAAGCTTGGCAGTCCAGTTATGTTATCTATAAAACACCTAAGACTTTAATTCAAGAGAGAAATTCTTAAGAAGATCAATGCAAGTTGAATCAATTTACACTTTTTGTTGGATTATTTACAATTTGTTAAATATTCATCTCTTTACATTCTCCAGGAAAAAATGTCTGATAGAGCAATAAACCAAGCTATATTCGTGTGTGGCCTAAATGGGGCACACTGCACTCCC
Source organism: Harmothoe impar (assembly GCA_947462335.1). Classification (NCBI taxonomy): domain Eukaryota; kingdom Metazoa; phylum Annelida; class Polychaeta; order Phyllodocida; family Polynoidae; genus Harmothoe; species Harmothoe impar. The sequence continues at coordinate 75,477,601 of OX381709.1, read as the reverse complement.
CTATAGCTGTCAAACAGACCAACGGTTACAGTACTAGTATTTAAACTGGGATTAACACCAAATTAACAAAGGTCCACAGGCTCAATGCGCCACAAGGCTGAGACCACACAAGGACCCCAGAACTTTACACAACCCCTACCACAACATATAACAAGCTGTAACACCACGCTGTACCTTTCTCCATTTGGTATCGGAGAAATAAATTGGTAACTAGAGGCAAGGGGGTGAAATCGCGCGCGGAGGCGCACGCTTTTCCTTTTACGCCCCCCTCCCCTCGAGTGTGCAGAAAACTTTGCGTCCCCTCCGTCTAGCCGAAAATGTTCGCCCCACCCCTTTGCTTTGAACGTGTAGACTTTTATTCTTTTTGCAAATAAGGGGCAAATACCTTTCTACGTCACTTCATCAGGAGGGTTCACTTTATTCACCCCCCCCCCCTGCCCCTACCTCCTACTTCATGTCTTATTCAAAGTTATAGCCCAGCGCTGAATTCACTTTTGGTATTTTCTTGTTATTTTGACTGCCCTTCCCTCCCGCCCCCATTGGCCACCGCCAGGGTTTGAACCTTTGCGATAGTGAATACGAGGTGGCTGTCGACCACTAGTACACGGCTTCCCGACCACGTGTAATCCCTACAACACGACGGCAGCGCTCCTAGTACCCCCACACACGTGGACAGTTAGTTTACAGGGAAAGAAAACAAGAAAACGTCAGCAAAGTATGGACAAATGTCTTGTTTATGTAAAATGTTTTGATTTATAGTCGTATTTAGTGGCCAGGTGACTCTTTGTGCCTGGGTGGCGGGGGTCTGTAGCCTGTATCTACACTGATATTCCTAGGCTCCCTATTCGCCCAACCTCTCAGTCACTAGTGCCTAACCTAGTTAGTCATTTTTTGGCTCCCTATACAGCCAACCTAGATTAGTTTATTATTGTCAGGTTGGTCACTACTGACCAACCCACCTTAGTCTTTTTAGTTCCAGGGGGAGCCACTGAGTGGTCATCACAGGTGGCCCCAACTAGTGGTATACAAATACAGCACACCAATGATGAACCTAGGTTAGCCACTACCGACTGACCCATAGGTCATTTTTGAATATAACTTTGCCATTATGACTAACACTCATATGACCAACCTGGGTTAGTCTGTACTGACTAACCCTTTCAATCTATGGATTTTCAGTGTATCTAGCGCTTTAAGGAGCACCTGATGCCTCAAGGCTTAATGCTCATTTGATGCACCAATGCAGCGCCGGGGAGTAACTCATCCGTGCATCATGTCTAGCAGCAGGGAGTGTATCAGGACTGTGGGGTCGGCAAGGTGCCTTCATGCATTATGGCCAGAACATGGACTAGTACATAACAGCAGTCTGCTGTCGTTAAAGTGTTACGGTGGTGCCGGAGGTGTGTGGACTGAGCCGACAGGCACACAGCACAGCCAGGCACCATGGAGGCAGGCACAGACATGGGGGGGGGGGGGCTTTAACCCTTTTAGGACATGATGTCGCTAAAAGATGACGCCATTTGTCGTCATGATGCACCAATGCAGCCCCAGCGAGGTACTGATGATGCACTGATGAAGCACTCGCTGGGGCTGCATTGGTGCGTCATGCCGACCCTCTGGAAGTGTCTCAATCCCGTAGGGTCGGTATGATGCTTGAATGCACTGGCGAGTTACTCGCGAGGGTTTTATTCAATCATCAATACGACCAAGGGCATGCTGCATGACTGCCTTATGCCGTCCTTAAATGGTTAAAGTGGCATAGTCCGATGATTAGGGCTCAAAAAATATTTTTGCTAAAATTGGGCCAGACTGTTCAATATGGCCATGCTTCATACCCTACCTACTTCATTAAACATTATTCCCAAGAATTTAGCCTACATGTCAGCTAATAATCAGTTTCTTGCTCAATTTAGGACTTTTGGAGTGCACGCTATAATTCCACCCATTGCAAATACACTGTAAAATGCTACACCTGTGCTCGGACCCTTTAAATTGCCTCTATTTGCCCATGAATGATATTTTGTTGTATCCCATCCTCAAAATATGATATCACACTGCCATTTTGAACATATTCAAATAGAAATCAAAATATGGAAAAAATCGGACCATGCTTTCATGCACTACGCCCTCTATGGACACAATGCATTCTAACATACACCATTTGAAAGATCATTGTCCTGTTAATCTCCTGATTTTATGTTTGCAACCATAGCCATTACAGTCAATGTTCTGGGCATTCTACTAAACAAAATCTTGTTATGAAGAAGTCCCCCTTTGATAGTGCCTTGGTCTATAGCAGACAGGTGATGGATTCATTACCTCTCGGTCCGCCCCTGACGGCTGTAGACACTAACTGTGCTGCACCAGTTACCAGCTCCATTGGGTCGGATCAATGGCTGAGTTACACTGAAAAAGTAAACTTGTCACCAGACTCGTCAAAGTGACTGTCATAAAATAACCGAGTCAAAAGTTGTCTAACCTATCAGGTTACCATCCCACAAATAGAATCTGGAGCTGGCAAATGTCGGGTTTTGGGCTGGCACATACCAAGTGGGTCTTCTATCTCCAGCTAGAAGACCCGCTTCCTTGTCACTTAGACAAGTTTTTGCCTCGTTTATTTTATGACCGTCACTTTGAAGAGTCTGGAGACAAGTTTATTTTTTGAGTGTAGGTTAACCCTTTAAGGACGGCATACTGCTTTAAGTAATGTAGTATGTCCATTTGTCGTTACAAAATTCATGGATGCCACCCAAGCGAGTGACCGCCATGGTCAGGGGTACATTCATACATCATGCCAACCCGTTGGGAGTGTACCCACCCGGTAAAATCGGCATAATGCCTGCATGCAGCACTGGTGAGTTACTCACCAGGGCTGCATCCAGGGATCATGAAGACCAAGGATATTAACGTTCTATGCGGTCCTGAAAGGGTTAATACACATGTATAATGGAGCGACTTTGTGTCTATACATGTGGAGGTGCACACATATATATAGTGCCATATTGTCAGTAGATTATGAGATTATGTGTTTAGCGTCGGTTCTAATTATCTGAGATATATGTACATGTACACCATTAATTATACCTGTCGGTAGCTCCATGTCATGTATAGGCAAGCATGTGTGTTTCTGCTAAGGGAGTGATCATTTTTTGACAACAGGGCGGGGGGGGGAGGGGTGGGTTTCCGCGCGGAGCACGCGAAATTTTTTACACCCTCCCGGTCAAGGGGTCAAAATATTGTACCCCCCCCCCTTACGGCCCCCCTTTGAAGCATAGTAACGCGCGGGCTTTTTGCCCCCCCCCCCCGGTCAAGGGGTCCAAATTGTTTTGCCCCCCCCCCCAACCCACCATCCCCCCCTGTTGTTAAAAAATTATCACTCCCTAATCTATAGCTATGGGGATGTATAATATGCACTGTAAACAATTGGTTGCCATTTTTGTAGGTATACAGTAGAATAGATCTTCTGTAGGTGTAGGTACACTGTAAAGCTACACTGATAAAATGAAGGGATCCAAACTTGTCAAAAGGTTGTCTTATAATAAGAGTTTAGGGTCTTTAAAGTGACGGTCATAAAATAAACGAGTTAAAGGTTGTCTATTTGATGAACTGTCCGGTTACCATCCCACAAGACAAGACTAGGGTCATCTAACTGACAATGATAGCTCAGGCAGTGGCCCACTCCAAGTGACAAGTCTAAGGTCGTCAAATTGACAACCCAGAATAGTTAACCCTTTATTGGCTGCAAACTGCTTTAAATGTGCTTGAATCCCTTTGTCAGCATGATGCATGAATGTAGCCCTGGTGAGTCTATTCGCCAAGCCTGCATTCATGCACCTTTGGAAATGAATCAACAGTTGGGCGAGTATACTTGCCAAGGCTGAATTCAGGTATTATGATCACATAGAGCATAGCACCTTAAAGCACTATGCACCCCTTAGAGGGTTAACCTGTGCACTATAACCCCTACTTCACTGCAGGTGGAGCTAACTGGGTTCTGCCTAGGCATAATTGTTGTCCATGTCTGTCTATATTTCTGAGGTTTATAATAGCTAATTCATACAAACATAGAGGTATGTAGGTTAGGGGAATTCCTGCCATATCCCCAAGTCTATATTGAGAGTATTTCTACCCTTTAGTTACAGACTGCTAACACATATGTGGATGTCATACCAATGGGAGTTTCCTTGCAGCTATTGTACCATAGAAATAACCAAAAAAAGAGGTGTCTGTGCCCTACACATATTTGTTTTGTCTCAATTATATCAAAACATTGATTCCTTTACCTTTTCTAGCATCCCCAATAGATAAATCTCAGGATTCTCCATAACATGAATGTGTATTCCCATAAATATGATTAAAATCAACAAAGAAATTATGCAATTCATTCCCCAACTTTATACAGAATGCATGTTATACTGATGCCACCTACAGGGAAATCCTGAATCAGACCCTGGTTGACGAGTCTAGGGCTGGCATTAGTCAGGTTTTGGGCTGGCACATACCAAGTGTATCTTCTATCTGACAACTACAGCTAGAGGACCCACTCTCTTGTCACTTAGAAGAGTCTGCAGACGAGTTTACTTTTTGAGTGTACAGTAGTTGATGTAAAACTACAGTAGATTCTCCTGTGCACGTACACTTACAATTTACAGTGTACCTTTAGGTCAAAAAGGTTGTTGCCACTAACATGTAATAGATACATCACGAGTAACAGAGTGTATGTCAAAATAACCACGACAGACTGACTGGTGCCCTCATATGGCACCATACCTAAGTTACGGGGTGTGTGTATCTAACTTATCCACAGTGGCTTAAAGATGGTGTTTCAACTACATGTAGTACACTTCCCAAACCTTTTCCTTCAAAGGAATGCCATGGGTTCTAGTATAATTTTAGCTGATGAACATAACTCAATATTTGCAAGATGTTTGTCTATAAATATATGATTTGAGATAATTAACAATAAAACCTATTCACCTCACTGACTCAGGCACTCCCCCAGGTGAGTACAGGGGAAACTAGCCTAGTAGAGAAAGCACTGAGCCATGCAGTACCAGAACATAGGGAGTTTTAGTGTCGACCTACAGCAAGAATGATTACCCTACATGTGTTAATCTAATGGATTTAGACTCTGCCAATTGTTTTAAAAATTAGGGAGTATGTATAGGATAGGATATGCAATATTTAGTAATATGGCATGATTAAAAATTCACAAAGTTTTAGCTTATGCACCATCTTTAAACAGTTGTACAGACAATGCACTGCATGCAGTGAGTCACAATCCTAATTCTAAATTCCTCGATGTCCAAATCTATTAATTTAAATAAACTGCTCTAATTTGTCAACTGGTGGCATTTCCCCTAACTCAATTCAATATTTATAAAAGACAATTGTTTCTATGATGACTTTGGCGATCTATTCTCGTCACAAACAAAACAACAACAGACTCATCTTCGGGAGATCTGTCTAATCTGAAACCCTTTAAGGGCCGCGTAGTGCTTTCATGCCGCATGCCCATACTGGCATGATGACACACAAATGCAGCCGTGGCGAGTAACTCGCCAGAGCTGTATTCATGCATCATGGTGGCACTTTGGGAGTGTATCAGACCGTTAGACCGTCGTCATGATGCGTCAATGCATCAACAAGGCTGCATTCATTCATCATGACGACAAAGGGCATGATGCATTAAAGCACTGTGCGGCCCTTAAGGGGTTAAAAACGTGGTCAAGAAGGCAGTCAGATATTTGTGCGGGCACTTTGAGGCATACAGATAATCTAACTGTTCCGTCCCTTAGTCTGTATAGTGGTTATACCGGCAGGTTAGTCAAGGGTTGTTCAAAATGACTGAGGCAAAACAATATATGACTAATGCCTTACTCACAAAAGAACTTAGCATGGAGAAGACTAAGGTCTGTTGGTCAGTATTGACCGACCTGACAGTATCAACCCTTTAAGGAAGGCATCATGCCGACCCAACTGGGTTGAGACGCTCCTGAAGGGTTGCCATGATGTACCAATGTAGCACTGGCGAGTTACTCGCCGGAATTGCATTGGTGAATCATTATGGAAATTGTCATATTTTTTTGCGACATCCAACCTGAAAGTGTTAACTTACCTATATGTTGGTCCCATAGGGAGCCATGACTAACAAGGTTAGATACTATTGTAACGGTCACGGAAAAATCATCTGGAGAAAGCGGGACTCGAACCCACAACCCTCTGACCATGTATCTTGCTGCTCTACCAACTGAGCTACACCCTCAGAAAAGTGAGAGTCATTGTTGCTAAAACTACCCTCACCTGAGAGTCAGGCAGTGCGACAATGACTCTCACTTTTCTGTGTGTGTACTTCCCCGTCTGACAATCTGACCGCGCCGTACGTTACTGGGTCAGTTTGGTGTGCGGAAGGGGGTGGTAACCACTTCCTTTACACAGCTCCCCCAGTTTCTATCATGTCCCCGCAGAACAATGATAGAAGCTCACAGCACCGAACCGATCCAGCCAATTTCTTGACTGGACTCCATGCTGAACTCCAACTGCCAGTACTGGGAACCAACTCTTCACAACCTGCTACTCCAACTACCAACCGCCAGCAGGTGGCCGATCCCCAGCAAGTTGGAATGCTCCAACCGTCTAAGTCAACCGTACCAGCGAGTGCGCTCGCTTTCTCCACCAGTGTAACGGTCACGGAAAAATCATCTGGAGAAAGCGGGACTGGAACCCACAACCCTCAGATCACGTAACCTGCTGCTCTACCAACTGAGCTACTTACTTCCCCATCTGACAATCTGACCACGCCGTACGTTACTGGGTCGGTTCGGTGCGCGGAAGGGGGTGGTAATCACTTCCCTTACACTATTGACTCATCTATTAGTTGGTACTGACTAAGTTCTGGCGCCTTAAGATTCTCAGTGCCGGTTGGAAACAGGTGTGACATTTGTCCGTGCTAATCCGCGACTCACGGCTGCTATTACCCTTTCAGAAAGGTGCCGGAGTCCTGTTGAGGCTGGGCCCGGCTCGTGCTGAGGAATTATCTTCTCATTTGGAGAATTTCCCAGTTGTCAGGTACTACACAAAAAATGTAGTAGACATAGATGGGTGTTTCTCAGTCTTGGACATTTCGCCATATTAAAATCGAATGGTAAGTTTCTGAAGAACATGGGGTTTGGGAGGGGAGGGGGGCAGGGGGAAGGGTGGTTGGTCTTTCGCGCGAGAGGGGGCACCACCACCCTCCCACAGTAGGCTTTATATTTATGACCGCCGCTTCTTTAACTTTTCATCGCTTCTGGTGAAATGTTTATGTCTCGCCCCCCTTCTCAAGACTCAAAGGGATCGACATTGCAGGGGCGTGGCAACCCCCTCCGCCCTTTTGACCAACTCCAAAAAAGGTTAAACCGAAAAGGTCAAGTAAAAATGGGTCAAAAAGGGTCAAGTTACCCCTCAAACTGCTTGTCACACCCCTGATCATTCTTCTGCTTGCCCTCTCCCCACTATTCCACCATGTCCTCGATCCTCTTGTCGTTCACCAATGGTCAGATTTAAACAACGGGAGAGGGACTCAGAATTCTCACAATCAAAATTTGTGCTAAAATGTGTCAATTTATACTGCTTACAAAATGGGACAATACATATACGTCTAGCTTCCTGTGCTCTGACGCATTTTCGCTTCATGGCGTTGTCTATTCATCCGGATGTAGGGCACTATAATAACTCAAACTGTATATGTATACCATCATAATGACATGCTGTGCCGAGTCATCCATAATATGACAGGATGCCCCCATGTACTTTTTTAATTGTTGTATTGGAATATCATAATGAATGAATACGCATTGGCAAAATCAAATTAAAGTCAGAACAGAGTAACCTGTACAGGACTAGAAGTGCAATGAACAAACTGAAGCTGAACTGAGTCTCTTCATTATTGCATCCCCCCATAATGCAGGCCGTCCCGTGCATCATTAGGGAGTGGTCATTTTTTAGCAACAGGAGGGGGGGGGGGGGTCAGTGAATTTTCGCGAGAGTGGGTCGAAATTCTTTTGGTCCCCCCCCCAGGCAGGTTGAAATTGAGCGGGACCGATCCCTTTGTGCTATAATAATGCGCGGGCTTTTTCGCTAGAAAGGGGTGCAATTTTTTTGGTCCCCCCCCCCCAAGGAGGGCTCGAAATTATTTTGGTCCCTCCCTTTAAAGGGTCGAAATTATTTTGGTCCCCTCCCCCCAAGCCACCAACTCCCTCCCCCGTTGTTAAGAAATGACCACTCCCTTACTGCTTAGGCAAAAATTGAAAAAAAGGTTGGTTTTTTAAATATTTTTTTCCTAATTTTCTCATTTTTAGGCCTAGATTTAGGGTTTTTGCTCTAAAATCCTTAGTAATTGTCCGATTTACAAACCGTTAAAAACAAAAAGTGGCAAAAAATCTGAGAAATCCAAAAAGAAGAGGGGGACCCGGCACTGTTTTGCTAGACCCGGTCGGGTGACCGGAAACAAAACCTTTTTTTTTATTTGGCCCTAGTAACCAGGTAAATAGGTCAGAAGCTGCTAGAGTTGGCACCTCAGCGTCATAAAGGTGATATAAATTCATATCGTGCCATTATATGGGCATAAAACAGCCAGGTTCAAAGCCGAGCTGGGTTTTTAATGGTCTACCACTTATAACCATGTTCTGCACATATTAGTCATTTAAGGGTAGCATACTGCTTTAAATGCAAAATGCTTGCTGCCCCATCGGTACTCTGGTCTTAAATAGAGCGGTGGGGGTTTGATGTACTTTGATGATGGGGTTTGATGATGCATGAATGAAGCACTCATGGGTTAGTATCTAGTGATGCATTCATGTACCATGCCGAGCTCAACCGGTTGATACTTCCTCCAAAGGTTGGCATGATGCATAAATTCCATTCCAACCCAAGAAATATAATCACAAAGCAGACACTGTATTCCTCTTGCCCCCAGCGGTAGAGGTGGTAGAGTCGTGGTGCGTGCCAGCCTTATAATACAGATGGTGTGGCGGAGATTGATACAGCTATGATTCAATCATGTGCCTCACTCCAGGCCAGGTTTGAATTAATCATGACTAGCCTGATTCCACATGCAAGGGAGCTGGTAACTAAGTGGGAACATCGGAACATAAGTCTTAAAGTGTATTAGTACATGTATACAGTACGTATTTGGGTTGGGGAAGGGGTAAATGAGTTGTTGATTGATTAGGCAATTTCCCATGCCCCCTTTCTCTATGCTACTGCATATGGAACGGGGAGAGGCCGGGGCGGGGGTGCATGCATGCATCCTAGTCATATTCTCTTTTTTCCCATTATTATTTATTCTCGATGGATACTCTGCCCCCCCCCCCCCCATGTCTAGGATTGGGGGCGGGGCATGGTCCCCCTGCCCCCACCATGTTCCAACACCCTTGAATTGAAATAAATATATTTGAGTTGAGCTGCTCACCTGTTTGATACACTGCAGTCGGTCCACCGTCTGCTGAATGTGTCTGTCCATCTCACTAGGGTTCATGGTGTACGGCTCTCACGGTCTGTGAGCGGCCCAGGCCACTCACCGACTCAACACCCACCATCTGTAGGGACAACAAGATAAAGTAATTACAGACAATGTTTAACACGTATACATTACTATAAGGCCCAAAAAAAGATTTGTTTCAGGTAACCCGACCGACAGGGCCGACCCTAGGTATTTTTATGCAATTTCGAAGGAATTTTAGCTTTTTTACCAATATTTGGTCAATTTTAGGGGTTTCGAAAAAAATTGGCTAGTACATTCATGTTTAAAAAAAAAAAAAAAAAAAATCCGACCTACCGGCCCTACATTTTCCTCCCATGTTACCTGAAACAAACCTTTTTTTTGCCCAATGCATGTATGTGTAGTATACAGGTATCTTTTGTATTGTAAGGCAAAAAAAGAAGAGAAGAATGGTTATAAGGAAGAATGGTTAAAAGAAGCAAATTCGCCTTGCCAAAAGGTGCTCCTTATAACGAGATTTTATTGTATTTGTGATAATTGGTAAGTTTGCCCTTTCTGATAAGAGGGCCGTGTGCGTGTTGGGGGGGGGGGGTAGCTATTGCAGAACTCTAGGAGTCCTCAGTGGGAGCCCAGGAGGTCTTCATGACCCTGGCGAGTCGACTCGCCAGGGCCATGACGAGTCGACTCGCCAGCATACATCATGACGACAAGGACATAATTTACTATGGAGCTCTAGGTGGGAGCTGTAGGAGTCGTGAGGGGGGGGGGGCATGGTGTGTGCTGCCTGGCCTCCCAGCTCCCGCCACCTGCATACCAGTACGCCTCCATAATAGATGCTTATGACGCCCAACATCAATTACTCAACGGGAGAAATGGCCGTGCCTGACATAAACCGGCTAATGGTCCCGGCTTATTCACCAGCGCACGTCCCGAGCTGTTAAATGTTAACTGCAATAAACCACAGGTTAATACCAAAGGCCACATAGTGCTTTAATGACGGCAAAATGCATAAATGCATCATGCCTTTGGTCGTCATGATGCATGAATGCAGCACTGGCGAGCAACTTGCCAGTGCTGCATTCAAGCATCATGTCGACTCTATGGGGTTGAAACACTCCAGAAGGATAGGCATGATACACCAATGCAGCACCATTGAGTTACTCGCCATGGCTGCATTGAACAAATGTCACCTTTAATAAAGAATTGATGCGCTATGTCCTTGGTCGTCATGAAGCATGGATGCAGCCCAGGCGAGTCTACTCGCCAGGGCTGCATTCATGCATCATGACGACACTGCAGGCGTGTATCAACCCCATACTGTTGGCATGATGCTTGAATGCAGCCCTGGTAAATGGCCTGGCACATTAAAGCGTTGTGCGGCCCTTAACGGTTTAAGAAGACGTCTCACTAGATCGGCTATAACATCATGTCTGTGTCTATACTCAGTATCCGGTGGCATAGATGCCAGCGGATTGCTACACAATATTTGAATTGGGAACAGCGAAGGGGGACGGTGTATCAACTAACTCTTTAAGTGCCGCATAGTACTCTAATGCATCACACCCATCATGGATGCAGCATATCCATTAACATCATGATGCATGAATGCAGCCATGGCGAGTATCAAACTTGCCAGGGCTGCAGTCAAACATCATGCTGACCCTATGGGGTTGACACACTCATGAAGGGTCGGCATGATGCATGAATGCAGCCCTCGGGCATCTAGACTCACAAGGGCTGCATGAATGCATCATGGCGGCCGAGGACATACTACATTAAATCACTATGCGGCCCTTACAGGCTTAACTAAAAGTTGACATTAGTCGTCATAATGTACCAATGCAGCACTGGCGAGTAACTTGCTGCTGGCCCATGCCTACCCTTCAGGAGAGTCTCAACCCTGTAGATTCGGCATGATCCTTGAATGCAGCACTGGCGAGTTACTCACCAGGGCTGCATCCATGCATCATGACGACCAAAGTAATGATGTATTAATGCATTATGCCGTCCTTAAATGGTTAAAGGGTTAATGGCAGCCTAACTGGGGCAGCTTATGTGGTTTACAGCTTGTTATTAACACCTTCCACAGACGGCGCTGCCAATAACGCTAATGTCATAAGTAAATGATTCTATGCAATCTCCCACCTAATTATCACGTGGGAAATGGTTTCTCCGCATACACATCCTAATTGGCTTTACAACACCTGTGATATTTCATAAAATCAGATATCCTGCGAAAAGGCAAGGTGACCCTTTAATTTCATTGTAACTTCATTGATTAGCTTTGATGTCAGTCTTTGATGATGGTATCTATTTGGTCAGATACCAGGTACATTGTACTCCCTGAAATCATTGGGAAGCACACTGAGAGTCGAACACTATAATGTCTTTAATCTCACCAATATTAGCTCTATATGAGAGGCTTGATGTATTCCATGGTATTGTGGTCAATAAAATATCGTGATTTAAGTCCCTGACTCCCTCAGTGTCTGACTTCCACCTGTCCTCCTTGTAACTCCTTGTCAGTAACCTTGATGACTATATATATTTATCCCTACATCTCCGCATGGGGAGTAATAAGTGAAGTGAAATAGAACAACAAGTAATATTGATTTGTCCACAATTTGGCGTCTCCGCCCCTTAACTTTATTAACAAAAAAAGAAATTGGTGATCCGTCACTCTCGGTGGTCGGGGTTTGAATGGGACCGGCTACCCCACCGGATCCAACACCTGGGGATCCAACTGGTGGAGGGTAGAGGTACTGAGTAGTAGTAGACCACAATGCCACCTGGCTGGAACCAGCAACAAACAGGTGGATGCTTAATGCTAGAGTGACTCGAATATATACCGTTATAATGACAGGTAATTATAACTCCCATATATTTATCCCTACATCTCCGCATGGGGAGTAATAAGTGAAGTGAAATAGAACAACAAGTAATATTGATTTGTCCACAATTTGGCGTCTCCGCCCAAACCTCCAAAGTCAAATTGAGTAGGGCTAAGGTAGTTATCACACTAATATCATACTAACTGAAAAGGTAGTTCATCACACTAATCTCAAGAAGGTGGCTGCAACTTTGTCCTTCTGAACCTTCCTTGTCATGCCGTCCTGGAGGTACAGAAGGACTGCCAGAGACTTCCAGTCGCCCCTTGTCTTGATTTCAATGAGATCATAACCTATGGCATGAAGCCAGGTGGCGCCACCGCGCCTGAGGGAATGTGTACTTATCTTCCCCTCCAGGCTCAGCTTGGCAGTCATAGTTTTCAAAGTTTTGGCAAAACTACTGTAGGTCATGGGGACCCACTTACCATGTGTTTTATACTTGAAGAGAAACTCACTGTCCAACAGGTGTGAGCGGTGCAGGTGTACCCGTAGATAGTACTCAACACAAAATACTGACGACTTAACTCGTGCAAAGGGGATCTCCAACTTGCGCTCCCCATATTGTATCGTCTTGGTTTTGGGTAGGGTCAGCAGGACCCCCCAGTCCTTGAACACCAAATCTTGCACACAAATACCCTGGTCCGTGTTAGTAACATGTGCTTTCCTGAGAAGTCCGCGGAAGGCGAACACCACAGCCAACCACCAACATAAATCATATGATTTCGACATGTCCAGTTCTAGGTACATCCTCATCAAATCCTGCGGCTCTAGTGGGGCAGCCTGTACCGTGGTAGCACCCAGCTGCCGTTTGGCACCCATCAAAGTCCTATGTACCATGAAATGGGCAGATGATATAGGATCTAACCTGTGCAACTTCTGTAAGTAAACCAAGGCTGAGATATAATTGCCCAACGAAGAATAAGCAAAGGTGCGGGCCATGTGGGCAACGTAGAGGCACACATTTTCCTCCGTGCAGGGCAGAGGGCGTAGGTGGAAGTCATCACAAAAGGTGTAGTAATGCTTCCATTGTGACTTCCTTGTCCGTATTGTGTTGGTCGACAGCGCCCTATCCTGGAGATGACGGGCTTCTTGTCTCAGCGTCTCGAGGGCTGAAACAACACAGAGGAAGAGGAGGGTTAATATTGGCAACCCCCGGGTAAGCAAGACGTGAAATATAGTCTGCCATAGTGTTCTGTTTCGACCTGATGATGGAGGGAGTAATCACAATGTTGAAAATGAAGCACAGCCAGAACAACTCCCTCAATAAGTCCATGGTTGTTTTGTTCTTGCTCCGGCCCGTCCTAAGGGCATGAAACACCTGTGTGTTGTCAGTTGTTATTGTTATGGCACAGTTCCTGAAACTAGGGCCCCACCTAATGACCGCCAGTAACACAGGCCACAGTTCTTCAATGTTTATGTCCCCCGCCATATCATCAAAGGTGGGGGGTGGGACAAAATGGTCAACATAGTAGGGGACCTTGGGAATGTTTTTCAAGGACCAGACACCATAGAGCCAGTCCCCTTCCAGATATGCGCCAAACCCCACTGAAGAAGCGTCACAGAAGATTTCAGCAGCCGGATGGGCGGGGCACAATATCTTGGCTTTACCGTTGAACACTTGGGCGAACGATTGCCACCACAACAGATCTTGTCTAAATGTAACAGATATCCTAGCTGAGTGATGACTCTCTCTGAGAGAGTTACACAGATTGATCACTCTCCGTGAGAAGGTGCGGCCACCCCGCACCACTGTGGCACAGTGGGCTAACACACCTGCCAGCTGCTGGAGTTCCAATTTGGTGGCTTTAGTTTTTTGATCAAAGTAAGCCAACAGTTCATACAGGCTCTGGAGTTTGTCAGCAGGTAGGCTAATTTCCATTGACACAGTATCCACCAATAACCCCAAGCACACACACTGCTGTGCTGGCCCCACCACCTTGGCCCACTTAATGTGGAATCCTAAGGTGCGCAAGACTGAGATTAAAAGGTTTTGATTGGCAGCACAAGCCTCCTGACTGTCAGCCACAACAGTAAAGTCGTCTACGTAGTTGGAGACTTTAGTCACCCCCCTTCTGTTCATGCACCTTACAATGTAATTACCAATCTGGGTGAATAAGAATGGAGCGCATGCCAACCCAAAAGAGAGGCACCGGTCCTCATAAATTACCGGTCCATCCCCAAGGTTCCACCTGAAGCACTGGTAGGTAGAGTTATCTGGCAATATATTCACACTTCTGTAAGCACTGGCTAAGTCCACTGTGGCGACGTAACTCGAGGGAGTCACCATAGATGTGATGTGGTCTATGCCACAATACTGGAAAGGCTTGCAAGTCTGAGACATATAGTTATTTATTGACTCGTCGAGCGGGCGTCTACAATCAGTAATGGGACGTAAACTGCCGTCTTTCTTGGGTATGGCCCCCAGACTATGAATACAGGTTGGTGGGTCCATGGCTACAGTGATTTTACCCAGTGACAGTTCATTCCTGATGGTCGAACACATATCCTCATAGAAGGACCCATCTAAAATGCTCTTGTAATTTTGACAATCATATGCAGGGATATCAACATCATCTACAATTTGAAATCCATGAAATACACCCCACATCACAAAGTCATCATCAGAACACATTTGGTCAGGAAATTGGCAATATTCGGCAGCAATACGACAGGGTAACAATTGTGACCGAACCGGCCCAACATAGTGTACACATTGACATATTCCAAGAAGGCAATCGCTATAAACACAAACATTTTCCATACCCGGCAGTTTAACACAATACATCAAGGCTCGCCCACCCATTGGTAGGGCCGTACTGTCAGAAACTAAAATAACCAAGGCGTTACTGTGTGTGTCATTTTCGGCAACGACGGGAGAGTTTGTTTTCCCTGCCCCGCCAGTCTCATAATCATTGTTCCAGAACGTACCTTCGCCTACAGCATCACCCATGTTTGGAGCAAAGTCTGAGTCAAAGTCGCCACCCTTACAGAGGGTAGGGCGGGTGAGCAAGGCCGAAATTGATTCTTCGTTGTGTGTTTTTAAACGACCACCGGCTTCGTTCCGCCATGACAGTGTCACGTGTGCCCGACTTCCGGCGGCCTCGGTTTCCGAAGTTCGCCCGAAGTCCGCCACGTGCGCCGAATTCACAGATTTATTAGATTTTGCTTGTCCCAACATTTGTATAGCACTCGTAGAGGTAATGTTACTTGTACAAAGAAAATTTATGGGTGTTTTACGGGAATCTTTAGCCGGATGATAAATGACGTCACTCACCTCGGCCGCAGCCGACTCCGAAGACTCCCGACCGCCGCCGAGTCAGGCCTTCGGGACCCGGCGGACATTGGGACATGTGCTCTGTTTATGTTCCGGGGCAAAACACAAATAACACACGTGCGCCTTGTCACATGCCTGGGCTGTGCAGGTACCATAGTTGTAATACCAGCATGGGTTCTCTCCTCCACCTTCTTTGCCCCGGCGTGCCTTCTTCTTCTGCTTGCGCCCCTTCTTAGTCGATCCTCCCGACGCCGAGTCCCCCCCGCCGGCCCCCGCCGGCGTGAGGCTGTCCATACCGAGGTACCTGTTGATCAGCTGGCCGTCGCCGTAGGAGAAGGCCGCCATGCCGTAGTGTTCAGCATTGGCCCGGACTGCTGCATCGTAGAGAATTAGATAGGACAATTCATGGACATTGGTGCTGGCTCTGTCGGACAGGAACTGTAGGTGAAGGGCCATGTTCTCACTCTGGGCCGTGCCCAACCTGACGTGGTGGGCCTGCAGCCGACACAGAGCCGACATGAGCAGGGGGAAACTAGTTGGATCACGAACACCGACTGGCAAAAATTTCCTGAGAGCAAACTTTTTCTTACCCTGACGATGGTGACGTCGGTGTCTGGACCCATGGGAGGCGTCAGACCCGGAGTCACTGTCAGAACTGCTGTCGGAGACATGCATGGGAGGGGGTAGCCCACCGGCTGGTGGTACCCCGACTCCCGCCGCCGCCCCCTCAACTCCCGGGGCCGCCCCGCCGCCGCCGCCGGCCGCCGCCCCGCCAGCCGCCGCTCCGCCCACCGGGACAGGTAAGCGTGCCAACAAGGTTTGCATACTCTCAGAAATAGTGTCAACTAGTGTCTTTAGCTCGTTTATCTCACCGTGCATTGCCACTGTTTCCCCCTTCTGTGACTCAATGGCCTGCCTGACGTCCTCCAAGTCGAACAGGTCGTCTCCATACCCCTCCCCACCACCCACATTGCCGTCAGCTTCCTGGAGGGCATTTTGCTCCGCCATGGATAACTTGTTCAAGTCTACTTTACAATGTGCTCCAGTGGGTGGTAGGTGAACGAAGAGACACTTACTGCATGACCTAGCGGTGCCCTTGGGTGCCATTGGCAACACGTGTCAACCAAAAAGAAATTGGTGATCCGTCACTCTCGGTGGTCGGGGTTTGAATGGGACCGGCTACCCCACCGGATCCAACACCTGGGGATCCAACTGGTGGAGGGTAGAGGTACTGAGTAGTAGTAGACCACAATGCCACCTGGCTGGAACCAGCAACAAACAGGTGGATGCTTAATGCTAGAGTGACTCGAATATATACCGTTATAATGACAGGTAATTATAACTCCCATCACATACTAGTACCTACAGCATTAACCTTTGACAGCTAACAAAAAGGTACATTAGTAAATATAATGTGTGGTTTACCATCTAAGGACCACATAGTGCTTTAATGATTTGTGCCCTTGGTCGGCATGATGTATGAATGTGGCCATGGCAAGTAACATGCCAGTGCTGCATTCAAGTATCATGACGCCCCTATGAACATGATGTATGAATGCCTCCCCGACGAGTAGACTCACCAGAACTGCATTCATGCATCATACCTACCAAGGCATTAACATACTACATCTACCCATCCCTAAAGGGTTAAACACCGTAGTGCCCGTCCACATCGTGTCGGTATGCCACACACGTGGGCACATAACTCTACATTGTCACGACACCAAAGTCCCCCACGGACCCCCAGGACCCCCAGGACCCCCCCCCCCGGACCCCCAGGACCAGGTATGCGCTACTCACGAGACGAACATCTCTGTAATTAAAGACATACATGAAGGACAATGCCAGTTCCCCCTGGTGATAAGTGTTTTAACTACAATAAATCCCTGGACTCTGATTGGTCAGAGCCACTGGGTAACCATGGTACACATAAGCATAGTGAGCCTTGTCAACAAGGCATTCAGTGGTTGTGTAAAGTAGGGACAAGTAGTCTTTTCCCGTTTCACCCTAACTACAATATATAATTAGCCCTTTGAGGGCGGCATGTTGCTAAAGTACAACATGTGTATAGTCACTTTTAAAAGATATATAAAATTGTTTAATATTCAAATGATGGGGCTCAAAATCAATCAATGCTATTGTGTGACTTTTTTTTATTAATTAAATTTATAGTGCACCCCAAGCGATGTCAGCGCTGCGTTGGTGAGTAATATCATAGGGTCATGCAGGGGGCGACCATCAAGTGCTGCCCTCTGCCAGGAGAAAGGTGAACTGGTCTCCAATATATAGCTATAGTCCTTTGTATGGGCCGTACATTTCAAATACAATGATTTAAATGGAGTCGTATCTCCCTTTCTAGTATTGTATTCTATGCAATTGCTTAACAATAATATCATATCCAACAAATCTATGGCAATATCACCTCGAAGAAATCGATATGTGAATAAGATCAACTGAATACTATGTTTGATATAACGTTATAATCTCAACCAACAAGATTAAAATTTCTGTTGAATGGGCTTGAATAATAGCTTCACTTATGGGTCCTAATCGCATCAGAGCATGGCAGATCTATGACCATAAATAATATTTCAGATCCATTTGGGTCAGTCCACTATAATTTCATCAATTTCTACTGTAGCACAATGTTCCTGTTTGGTGAAACCAATTTACAATAGCATGTAGAGTAATTGACAATACATGGTGTGTGTGTGTGGGGGGGGGGGGGGGGTGACATGATATGTGACCCGGTGAAGAGACTGTGAGAGGGGAGGTGGGGAGAGGTGTATATTATATAGATCTGGTGGAAAAACACAGATAGAGAACAGCGATAGAGCTGGGGGAGGGAAGTATCCCCAGTCTGGATACCACCCGGCAGGGCTACACTGATATTCTTTGGTTCCCTATGCAACCAATCTCTCAGTCACTAGTGCCGAACAAGTTAGGGCCAAAAATAATAAAAGGTATGTTTCAGGTAACTTGTGGAGAAGGTCTAGGGTCGGTGGGTCGGATATTTCTTTTATTTTGTTAAATTTTGTTAAACATGAAAGTACTAGCCAGTTTTTGTGTAAACCCTAAAATTGACGAAAAGGGCATAAAAATATATTAATTTCTTCACAATTGCATTTACAAAAAAAAGTGGGGTCGGCCCTGTTTTAGTAGGCTCGGTCGGGTGACCTGAAACAAACCTTTTTTTTTATTCGGCCTTGTCATGTTTTGGCTCCCAATACAACCTACCTAGGTTAGTTGATATTGTCAGGTTGGTCCAAATCACTTTAGTCTTCTCTATTTCAATGAGTTATAGGCCAAGTCCTTTTGAATAAAGTATTAGTCATATGTTGTTTTGCTCTTGAATAGCACTTGGTCATGCCTGACCAATGTCCCTATGGAAGACCAGGGAGAGCCACTCCTGACTAACGGCCGGGGCTTTTAAATTATCTGTGTATACGCCCCTGACAGGATCGACACAGGGGAGAAGGTGGGGAAGGGGTGGTTATCAACTGGGCTGACGTTTGGTGTCTTCAGCACATAACTAAACGGCATTGCAAATATCCTGAAATGTGATTTGGAAGTGACTTCCATTGGCTTAAGTATATATCATATCAAAACATGTCGCACATTAATTGGTTTACACCTGCCATTTTGAGTTAGGTTTTAGACAAATTAATTCATTCGTCTATACCATTTGATTAATCAATGATTTGTAAATTTACACCAGTTAATCAATGATTTATAAATTTCCTTGACATTCAAGATTAACTGGGAACCCTACATGACTAAATACATGTATGGGGGGGGGCTTAGATGCAGGTATATAAGCTGGGTATCAGGTGTTTGGTAGGGTATAGGAGTGGGGGAGTGGGGCAGGGTGAGGAGAGGATAAAGGATGTGTCTGTGTAGTCGGCCTGAGACTGGCAGGTCCCTGACAACTCCAACCTGTGAATCTCACCATAGACTCTCTATACCTGTCTGCATTATCCTACCCCAGCCACAGCCACCCATGCATGCCCCCCCCCCCCCCCCACACACACACACTGCCACAAGCCTCCAGGGGACTGGGTACAGCACTGTCTGGGCCACTCTCCGACACACAGCGGCAGGTTCCCCTACTGTGTCTCTGCACCAGGTTGCAACTCTTCAGTGGGTGGAGGGGGGGGATGCCCATCTCAGTACTATGCCTATGTAGTATGGGATGCAAACGAACCCTTGGAGAAACCTCAGCCCTTAAATTTTCTTACGGTGTAAAGCGAGCTGATAAAATGTATGTAATTCACCTCAGTGGATTACATCACCCTCATCGGATCCAGAGACGTGATAAAGGGGGTCCCAACCCCCTCGTTTTTCTTTGAAAAGACTGGAAAAGTATTTCACTTTTTGTAAGATCAGATATTTCTACAAGGCAGACTCCCCTGGATGATTGGGACAGAGGTACAGCTACCAAAGCGCGTGTAAATCTCTGTTAGTAGAGTGTGTGGGCCGTCACCACACATACCTCCCTCCTGACCACAAAACGCCTCAGGGCCTGACCCCATTTTGAAATATAAAAGACACCAAAATTAGCCTCGACATAATTATAGTGGTGTCTAGGTATTCAAGATGGATGGCATTGTATATATTATAAAGGGTGTGAGAACTCGATCTGTGGGAATTTATATCTGCAATATAAATGCTGGAATACACCTTGTTCTCAATTGTATTATGAATACTGCTGGGAGGCAGTGCTAATGATCATGTAGAAATGGAGTGTGAGTAACACTAACAGAACACAACTGAATCAACAATACCGTATTTCCCCGTTTATAAGCCGGGTCCTGAATATAAGCCTGCCCCGTTTATAAGCCGGGTCAAAAGTGGTACTAGGTCTTATATAAGCCGGGGCCCGAATATAAGCCTGGTCAATGAAGCCAACTCCAATATCATTCCTTTAGGAGGGCATAACTTCACTTATAATTGGAATATTTTAGTAATTTTTTCATGTGAATGAAGCCAATGTACCATCCCTTAAGCTGGGAGCACTTTAGAGTAAGATAAAGTTTAAATTTGTAGTGATATCATTAGGAATATCCAGGAAAATATAAAGAGAATTAATGGGTATATACAGGAATTTTGGACAGACTGCCTGAGTGGAACTTTAAATGAAAGAAATATAGGAGATGGAAAAATATATAAGCCTGCCTCGAATATAAGCCTGCCCCGTTTATAAGCCGGGTCAATTCCCCATTTGAAATCAATATAAGCCCGGGCTTATAAACGGGGAAATACGGTATACCTCCCTACACATAATCAACACTATAGGCCTAACTTACTACCACTGATATAAACTAGTAAATATTCATGTGGTAAATAAAATGGTAAATAAAAGTGCAATTTGATCAGTAATCAATCAGTATCATCTCCACAAAGCAGGGGTACATTGGTGTACATGTATAACGTTTATCTCTTCAGATCTGATAAATTACAATAAACCTCGGCGAATTAGCGTATCTGATCACAGCGATCAGTGATTTATAATGTCGCTAACCAAAGTGTGCCAGAATGCGGCTGCTGCTGGGGTCACAGAGGGAGATAGACTTGTCCAAGTCTCTGATGACGAATAAAATTGCATAAGGTTTAATACCTCTGACTTTGTCTGTAGAGGGTATCCTCTCTACCCTCCCCCCCCAACTATTTCTGAGGTCTTTTGCAGAACAAATGGTCATTTCAATTCCTTTAGCAACACAATATTGACGACCACTCGTTGGCACTAGTCAAATGTCTATTACTAAAGAAACTATGTATGGAAGAAATGCCATTTTGACGGGAACCTATAAGGGATTGTTATTTATCATAACTATATGTTAGATATATATTTTGTTGTATACTGCCATTGTCCTGTAACACACCAGATACGTTCTGCAATGCATCCATATGAATGTCCCACGATCACTTCCCCAACGAGACCATTGTGATCGTTGATATCATGATCGCCACATTCTTACAAGATAAATTACTGTTCTGCAATAGACCTCTGGGCCTAGACAGGGACTTGTGCCAGTCTAGGTTGAATGGGCTGATAGGTGAACGTGATGTGGGGGATGTGGGGGTGGGGGGGGGGTTATACGCCATATAGAAGAAGATTCCTCCCTCAAATACCATGGACATCCAGAGCGGAACGACCGCCTCGGGGAGTCGCCTTTATTCCTGTACGGGGTGTGAACCCATCCCTTACTATCCTGAATTGGACAACAGGGGGAGAATGGAGGGGGCAAGGGGAGGGGGGGAGGAGGCAGGGAAGGAGAGAGAGAGGGAAGAGGCAGGGAGGGGGCCCCGCGGGAGGGGGTAGAGGGGAAGCAGTTAGGGGAAGGAGTCAAGGAGGGAGCTAGGAGGCATGGGGAGGAGGTAGGGGGAGGAGGTAGGGCTGGAGCAGGAGTGGGAAGGCAGGGGATATTCAGGGCAGGGGAAGGCAGGAGGAGACGGGGCAGGGTAGATGGGGAGGGGAGGCAGGGGGAGGGGAGACAGGGGGATGCATGGGGAAGGGAGAAAGAGACAGTGATATATCAGTAACAACGAGAGAAGGGTAGCTATAGAGAGAAAATGGGAAGAGCCAAAGGGAGCAGATCAAGACGCAGAGACAGAGATTGTGACAGAAACAGATTACATGGACATATGTGTATGTGCATCTTATTGCATCACAAGAAGGTTAAATACATCTTCTTTCACAACAGGTGTCACGAAACCGCATACAATATACCGTATTTCCCCGTGTATAAGCGGGGGCCCGTGTATAAGCCTGCCCCGTGTATAAGCCTGGGCAAAAGGTAACTTAGTGGTGTATAAGCCGGGCCCCGAGTATAAGCCTGGGGGGTGCAATATACACTTGATAAAAATCATATTTCAGGCCATAAGTCCACTTCTACTTGGAGTATTCACATAATTCTTTCGTCTATGTGACTCCTATATACTCCAGTTATGTCCCTAGCCATTCTGAAGAGAAATAAAACTTAAATTGTTAAGGAAATTATTGGAAATGTTGCAGTAAATGTGTCGGAAAAGTAGGTAATTCTGGAAATTGTAAGAAAGTATCATGGTATTTCTACAGCTAAAGGAATATAAGCCTGCCCCGAGTATAAGCCTGCCCCGTGTATAAGCCTGGTCAGTTTACCACTTAGTACTTGTATAAGCCCGGGCTAATACACGGGGAAATACGGTACGGTACATACATATTGCACCCTGCCCCCTCCCCCACCCTGAAGTCAACGCGTTACTTGGCAACCACCCACATGGCCTCATCTGACTTCCACATAAATAGGAGAAATGCTCATGTGACTTTCTTTTTGCTCTCTACCTGTTGACGCTTCACAGGAGGATCTGATCCAACAAGGCGTCATATCCATGCGTCGTCATGATGCACAAATGTAGCGCTGGGAAGTAAACTAGCTGTGTTGGTGCATTTATGCATCATGCCGACCCAGCAGTATGGCTCAGGATGATGCATGAATGCAGCCCTGGCGAGTTAATCACCTTACTTACCAGGGCTGCATTCATGCATTAGGACGATACCTATGAGTGTGCATTAAAGGGGCATTCTCACCACTCGCACTTAACCACTTAGTAGACTGGAACAGTACTAGAATTGTGAGTGGGATACGCTCGGTTATTATGCCACTTTAAGCTCTATGTTGCCTTTAAAGGGTTAGTATTGTATAACATCTCATTAACCATAATTTGTTTCCACCCTTGAAGGTCATTCTCCGCTTAACTGTTTCAACATGTTCTTCCTTGGCAACCCCCCAACTGTACCTAGTTATGACAAATTATCGTCTGACTGACTGTATTTTTTACTCTACTTATTATTATGTAAGAAACATATCTTTATCCACAATGAGTTTCCGCCTCACCCCTACTTTTCCTTCCCACTCTGTACATTATGCTACATAAACTACTAACGCTGTCTGATGACTTTCCTCTCTGTCACCCTCCACATCCCACCCTAACGGGGCTCAGTGCTGCAGAGATGACTACTGTCTTCTACGCGCCAATCCGTGCACGCATTTAACCCTTTAAGGATGACAATTTTCCTCAGAACCGTACCGTCGCGATATAGTGCCGGTTGAAAAAGAGCGCCGGTCTTGTATTCAGTAGTGCCAGGGGAAGAGGCCTTTATGTTCCTTCAGCACTGACACTCCGAGCACTGAAAAGGATCTTATATAAGGGATAGTCAGTACAGACTATCCTAGGTTGGTCATATGAGTGTTTGTCATAATAGCAAAGTTATATTAAAAAATGACCGAGGGGTCAGTCAGTAGTGGCTAACCTAGGTTCATCATTGGTGTGTTGTATTTGTATACTGTACCACTAGTTGGGGCCACCTGTCATGACCACTCAGTGGCTCCCCCTGGAAATAAAAAGACTAAGGTTGGTTGGTCAGTACTGACCAAGGCCAAAATAAAAAAAAGGTTGGTTTCCGGTAACATGGTCTGAAAAGCTAGGCCCGGCCGGCCGATTTTTATTTTTTATTTTTTATTTTTTATTTTTTTTTGCTTTTCACCATTTTAGGCCTGATTTGAGAGTTTTTGCTCTGAAATCCTTAATAATTGTCCGATTTACACACCGTAAAAACTGGAAAATAGCAAAACCTTCAAGAATCTTCAAGAAATTGGAAAAAATAGGGGGACCCGGTACTGTTTTGCTAGACCCGGTCGGGTGACCGGAAACAAACCTTTTTTTTTATTTGGCCCAACCTGAAAATAAAAAGACTAAGGTTGGTTGGTCAGTACTGACCAACCTGACAGTAATAACCGACCTAGGTTGGTCGTATAGGGAGCCAAAAAATGACTAACCAGGTTAGGCACTAGTGTCTTCATCGTAATACAGGGCCCATGATACACTTATGCAGTGCTGATGAGTAGCCCGAATGCTCCGCATTGGCGCATCATGTCAGCCCGCTGGGAGGGTATCACCCTTCAGGAGTGCATCACCTTGTCGGGAGTGTATCAACCCGTACGATCAACATGCATGATGCGGCCACTCTCTGCAGTAGCCTATTCTGTACCCACTCACTACTCTATATAGGGCCTAGAAACGTCTGCCATTTCACAGGCCGTTTTATATGGATTCCTAGTAAGGGAGTGCTCATTTTTTAACAACAGGGCGGGTGGTGGATTTGGGGGGGGGGGGTAAAAAATTTGGACCCCTTGACCGGGGGGGGGGGTAAAAAATTCAACCTGTTTTGAGGCAAAAAGCCCGCGCGTTACTATGCTACAAGGGGGCGCGAACGCGCGCGATTTTCAGCCTGCCGGGGGGGGGGGGGTAAAAAATTTCGAACTTCTAGAGGGGAGGGGGGAAATTTCGCGCGCTCCGCGCGAAATCTCACCGCCCCCCCCCCCCTGTTGTTAAAAAATGAGCACTCCCTAAGGGCAATTAGTTAGCTACGTGAACAGCAGGCGTCACTGTGCGCGAAAACGGGACTTGTGTACGGTATTTGCACTTCCCCTCATCATTCCCAAGCCCCAGATGCCTCAAATATCAATTATTATACATGTATGGAATCCTTATAATGTTGTCCATCGACCTGCTATATATTTTTAAAGTTAAAAGAAAAGCTTGCTACGTAAAAGTGGCTGAATCAATCACTATAGTAATTGTCTGCCCTTATACTTTGATTAAGTGGGAATACAGTCATATATAATAGAAGGGTATTTGGGTAGTGTAATGTTACGGCAAACTGGGAATAAAAAAAACTGGAGTAGAGAAATCCTCAAGCAGCTCTGCCCCCCTCCCCCGGCCCCTGCAGCCTCTGCAGGCCGCCAGGACACCATGCATGAGGTGTGGTACATGGGGGGTGTTATTCTAAGGGAGTGGTCAACAGGGGGAGGGGGGGGGGTGGTGGATTTGGGGGGTGGGGGGGGGGGGGGACCAAACAAATTTGGACCCCTTGAAGGGGGGGACCAAAAAAATTTGGACCCCTCTTGAGGGGGGGACCAAAAAAGTTACACCCCTATTTAGCGAAAAAGCCAGCGCGTTACTATAGCTCAAAGGGGTCTGCCGCGCTCAATTTCAACCTGCCTGGAGGGGGGGACCAAAAAAATTTCGACCCCTCTCGCGGGGGGGACCTGAAAAATTCCGACCCGCTCACGCGAAAATCCACCGACCACCCCCCCCCCTGTTGTTAAAAAATGACCACTCCCTAAGGAATAATCCGCGGGTCATGACCCTTATCAGCTTATCCATTGTAATGACATTCCCCTATTCTGACCTAAAATGATACAGTTGTTTGTCGATTATATGACAAGTTCTACTCCGATTTACAAAATTCCAAAAGAATTTTGGTCCTTAGATCTTGCTCCTATAGAAATATGTTTAACTGACATGATTTACATATGATACCATTTTCCATTCACGTAGCTAAGTTAGGGAGTGCTCATTTTTTAACAACAGGGGGGGGGTGGTGGATTTGGGGGAGGGGGTAAAAAATTTGGACCCCTTGACCGGGGGGGGGGGTAAAAAATTTAGACCCCTCTTGGGGGGGGTGTGAAAAAAATTCAACCTGTTTTGAGGGAAAAAGCCCGCGCGTTACTATGCTACAAAGGGGCGGGAACGCGCGCGATTTTCGGCCTGCCGGGGGGGGGTAAAAAATTTCGACCCCTCTAGCGGGGGGGGGGGGGGTGAAATTTTTTTTCGCACGCTCCGCGCGAAATCTCACCGCCCCCCCCACCCCTGTTGTTAAAAAATGAGCACTCCCTTAGTGCAGCATGGACCAGATAACGCTGGATAGCACTAGCAGCTTGGTGGAGGCAATGAGAGTAGGGCAAGATACATGGTGGACAGGTAGGATTGGACGTTTACATGTGTAAGTATAGTGAGTTACCGTTGGGGAAAACAAAGTAGTCATAAAACGGCGTAATCATACCGAATGACAATGCATTATGTTCATTTGATAATCTTTTACGACACTATGTCAAAAGTCAGAAGTTATGTCGAAAATTGTCGTGGGAAGGTGACCTTTCAATGACGACATTATGCCGCGGGGTCAAGGTCATTGTCATCTTGAGGCACCAACGCTGCATGGTGGGGGGGGGGGGGGGGGGTAACGTCGGCATGGAGCATGCATGCAGCAAGTTACTTAAAGGGCATATTCTCATCAAGGGGGATCTAAAATTATGTAATATTATAGGCATATACATATTTGCAAAACTCAAGTCATCTAGGCTGTTCCCATCACTATTAAATTTAGGTTTGAAACCTTTTGTGGGGCATAGATCTAGATGACATAAATATTACGTAAAGTGACGTTAGATGGGGTGACGATAATAGCGTTCTAATAGTCTAGGCAAAGTATTTAGCACGGCAGGTACCAGACGTCGGTTCTGCATGAGGCTATGTCGTAATATCTGGCTGAAAGCGAGGCTGAAAGGCAGGTCAGGTCACTGAGACGCAGCATTAGAGGTATAGTAAGATGAGAAATACAAGTAAATATAAGTTGTTGTGTCTCCCATTATCTCCTAAAACATATCGCATTATTAAGCACTTTTTAAGCCCTACAGGTAATTTGCAGGGTTTAATAAGTGCAAGTGGTATGTGTCAACGGGGTGGTTCTAACCCCTCGGGGATAGAATGATGCAGCAAGCTTCATGTGGCAATACAGCGCCGACGAGTAACTCGCCAGCACTGTATTGTATCTCAGGTGCATCATGCCGTTTTTCAATGAGTGTATCAACGTCGTATGGTCGTCATGATGTATGCATGTATCATTGAATTGGTGGGAGCTTGATAATTAAGAGTCATGGGGAATTAAAGCACTAGGCTGCCCTTAACGCTTTATAAGGACGGCAAGTCGCTAAAAGGCAACATTTGTTATCATGGTACGCCAATGCAGCATCGATGCATCGCCAGTGCTGCATTGATGCATCATGCCCACCCTTCGCGGGACTGCCAACCCTAAAAGCTTGGCATGATGCATGAATGCAGCACTTGTGAGTTACTCGCCAGGGATGCATTCATGCATCATGACAACCAAGGGCATGATGCATTCATGCATTATACCGTCCTTATAGGGTTAAATGTTTACTACTGTGTGATAATATTAGAGGCAGAATATTGTTCTCCCAGGTCGGGTGAGGCTACAACATGGCAGGTAGTGCACCGCTCCAGCCTTTGACGGTCTGACCTTTGGTACAAAACACTGCCCTGCGTCTCAACAGTCTCCCCTCCCTTGCACTGCAGTTTTACTAGTCTAGCCACAAAAAGACAGAAAGAAATCACCCTGGGAAATGCACTTCTTCTGAGTTTGGCTCTCATCATCAATAAAATCATAATTTTTCTTGTTGTTATCCCATCCAGTTTTACTTTAACTTTTTCTTTTAAGTTTTCATTTTCAGTTTAATTTTTTTTTAATGTTGAGCGTTTTATTATTTCTTTTTGACGGTCTCAATGCCAATTATTACAGCCGGCCCTTAATACGGCAACAGAAACGGACTTTTTTGGGGACCATCTGCCCTGAGGCTGACCCGAATAGGCGGCGGTTCAGGTAACCTCCAATACAATCTGAGGTTGGCAGGTCGGACATTTTTTAATTCCCACCTGTAAAAAAAAACATGTGAAACAGAGAGAAGATCTCTAGTACTGCCGATAGAAATGCCGAAATTCTTTTTTAAATGCATGCTATTTAAATGTCTCTAAAATAGGAGAATTAGCTCTTTATTGCCAATGAATCTGCAGGTGAGACAATGGTTGGTGACGTGAAACACATCATGACTCTTTGTCCTGATGTGAGAGGGTGGGTCTCTCTGACAGATGGCACGTGCACAACCCCCCCCCCCCCCTCCCGTCCCTACCCGACCCTCCAGCCTCCCCCCTCCCACACACACACACACCTGGAAATAAGACCATGCTTACCTGGCCACCACCCCTACCTGTAACTAACCATTCACCCCCGCTGCTGCTGCTAAGGGTTACAATGTGAATGTCAAGTAGATGCCAATAAGAGATGTCACTCCCTGCACGACGAGTAGGAAATCTTCAGATTTTGGTCAAATTTCTGTAGGAAATTAACTTAATAAATACATAAATTCCAGTGAGAATGTAGGGATTCCTGCAGAAGTAGGAACAGTATATACATGTATAAGTGTTTCTGTTCATGTAAGTCTCATAACATAACGGTACCCATGAGTGTGGACAGCTCGTGGGAACCCAACTATACCTCCACTACATCTCTCCCGAATCAGTAGTATACGCCCTCCCTTTGGACAGGCAGGTCAATGCAGGGAGGGGAGGCAGTAAATAAAGATGGGTTGGTCATGTCATCATTTAAAGTGGTTCACCTTACTCTGTTACTGCATACCAACCAGTCAGATATATAGACAGAGGTCCACGATAATCTGTCTGAACGACAGGTTTCTCCACAAGTGGGACCTTGGGTCGTATCAAACGAGGCACAGCGGAGTGTGATGCGACCCAAGGTCTCACGAGTGGAGAAACAAGGAGTTCAGACTGATTTGAGTAGATTTCTGTGTTTATTTCATGTAAATGTTGACCAATTCCATTTTAAAACGACATTTAAAGATTGGTTTCATAACTATACTATGGAGAATGGAGCTGTGGAGAATGAGCATCAGTTTCTCCACGGGGGTGTGGAGAACGGCCGTTCTAGTACTTAAGCATACACTGATAAAATGAAGGGATCCAAACTTGTCAAAAGGTCGTCCTATAAGAAGAGTTTAGGGTCTTTAAAGTGACGGTCATAAAATAAACGAGTTAAAGGTTGTCTATTTGATGAACTGTCCGGTTACCATCCCACAAGACAAGACTAGGGTCATCTAACTGACAATGTTAGCCCAGGCAGTGGCCCACTCCAAGTGACAAGTCTAAGGTCGTCAAATTCACAACCCCAGAATAGTTAACCCTTTATTGGCTGCAAACTGCTTTAAATGTGCTTGAATCCTTTTGTCAGCATGATGCATGAATGTAGCCCTGGTGAGTCTATTCGCCAAGCCTGCATTCATGCACCTTTGGAAATGAATCAACAGTTAGGCGAGTATACTTGCCAAGGCTGAATTCATGTATTATGATCACATAGAGCATAGCACCTTAAAGCACTATGCAGCCCTTAGAGGGTTAACCTGTGCACTATAACCTCTAGTTCACTGCAGGTGGAGCTAACTGGGTTCTGAGCCTAGCCATGATTGTTGTCCATGTCTGTCTCTATTTCTGAGGTTTCTAATAGCTAGTTCATACAAACATAGAGGTATGTAGGTTAGGGGAATTCCTACCATATACCCAATTCTATATTGAGAGTATTTCTACCCTTTAGTAGCAGACTGTTAACACACATGTGGATGTCATACCAATGGGAGTTTCCTTGCAGCTATTGTACCATAGAAATAACCACAAAAGAGGTGTATGTGTCCTACACATATTTGTTTTGTCTCAATTATATCAAAACATTGAATCCTTTACCTTTTCTAGCATCCCCAATAGATAATTCTCAAGATTCTCCATAACATGAATGTGTATTGCCATAAATATGATTAAAATCAACATAGAAATTATGCAATTCATTCCCCAACTTTATACAGAATGCATGTTATACTGATGCCACCTACAGGGGAAATCCTGAATCAGGCCCTGGTTGACGAGTCTAGGGCTGGCATGAGTCAGGTTTTGGGCTGGCACATGCCAAGTGTATCTTTTATCTGACAACTACAGCTAGAGGACCCACTCTCTTGTCACTTAGAAGAGTCTGCAGACGAGTTTACTTTTTGAGTGTAGTAACTTTGTTTCTCCACAGGGAATAAAAGCTATTACTAACCTACAATGCAGTAAACCTCTTCTACTTCCATGTACATTATCTGTATCCTCGGTCCAGGAAACGCCGCATATCTTATGCCACATCCATATTAGGTCACAATGTGATGAGTATCTAATATTGGGGAAATGCACTGCAGGTCAGTTACCTTTGCTAATGTGTAGTCAAGGCCGACATACATGTGCCACTCCTTTATCTGTGTGCCATTCATAATACCAGTACCAGTATTGTTTTTAGTGAGTATGAATTATAAGTGAGGAGGGGCACGTCATGTAGCATCATGTCACTGACCCTGTGTCACCTTTATGCACTGTCAGTATAGGCGTCTAGCCGGTTGCATTATCAACCAATGAGAAAATTCCCTGGCCTTCACTGCGGAATTCTTAGGGGGCATTATGTAACAGCCTGTACCCATTGTGATTGCTATATCAGTGCTTATCTCGCTGGTTACCAGATCAAGCAATGGTGCCCCATACTAAGGAACCTGCAACATCGGTATACCAAACCCTCGCGGCGCTTATTGCTTTGGAGATATGTCTACCCCCATGCTCATTCAAGAAATATTTAGAGGAACCCAAAGGGGTCTAACTGAAAAGGCAATGAACTAGGAAAAAGGGTGTTGGAATCCTGATTGCATGATATCTAGTTGACCTATAACAACATACATAGCAAATTCAGAGAGGAAAATGGGGTACTACTACATATAGTAGGCCTACTCTAAATATGAATAAAAATGTATCCCCTGTCCATAAGGGTGTCCTACATAATGCCCCCTGTCTAGACATGAACCTGTATTTATCTTCCTGGCACCACACAATATTAAAGACGCCGTTACACCAGGACGATTTTGTGCTTCAGTGCCAGATATCATTATCCCTCTAACTCTAAGGATGCCTTAATGCATTATCCCTTGGTCGTCATGATGCATGAAGGCGCCCTGGCGAGTAACTCGCCAGAACTGCATTCAAGCACCATACCGACAAAAAAGACCCCCCCCCCCGAAAGGGTCGGCATGATGCACCAATGCAGCCTCGGTGAGTAACTCTCCCCGTCTGCATCGGTGCATCATGCCGACAAATATCATATTTTAGAGACACCCGTCCTTAAAGGGTCATACAGTCACAGTCACAGTTATCACCATACTTCAGTTATCATCACCATATCAGCGTTTCCATGGAAAAGTTCAGATTGAAATTCCCTGACTCTCCTTGACCTTACATGACCAGCAGTGACCTATTATCATAACGTTCCCCGACTCCTGGGACACTCCCTAAAAATGACCAATCCCAAGCGGTATGGAATATTGCACCAACCAATCCTACATGTAGTCATTAGTTTATGAAAACACATCAATCAGACTTGGAGCTTATCTAAACATCCAGGAATCGGGAGTGCCCGGTGAGCAGCTCGTACTTTCTGTTGCCTGTTGCCAATCCTGGTGTGTGAATTGCAGAGTGTGCGAGTTCTGTAGTGTTGACGGGGACACAAACTTCCTGATAGAAAGCTAAGCTTTTTTGTAGGAAGTGAATAATGTATAGAAAATCCAGACAGAAATCGCTTATGTAGGTTATTTATGTACAGTAAACAGTAAACACATACTGTATCAGGTCCGGGTATCAGGTGCATACATGTTCACATTTCTGACATTCAAGCAGAAGATCGGATATTTATGCCCTACTTTTCTATTCTCCATCCCTCCATTTCTCCACCTTTAGTATGATTGCAATAACAACTTTTTCTTCGGCCTTATTGTCGCTAGAGAAATACACATGTAGTTATTTATAGCAGGGGGGGGGGGGGGGTTAGAAATAGGAGATATTACTCTAGAGTTGAAGAGAGGGAATGTGCATACCGATAATACGGGGTTGTACACTACCCAAGGGTCAGTATTGTGCATGCATACGGCCCTGGTGAGCAACTCGCCAGGGCTGCATTCATGCTTCATGACGAGTTCTTGGGACATAACCGTACCATATTAAAGCATTATGCAGCCCCTAAAGGGTTAACATCAGACCTGCCACTCACAATGTGAGCTGGGCAGGCAGTCTGAGCTAGGTATCTGAGCTCCGTACTCCATGCCCCCATGGAGTACGGTGTAGCCATACTCCATGGCCCCCAAATTTGTTGATTTTCTCCATTTAAAGACCATGTAATAAACACAAAACCCCACTTATTAACATACATGTACATCATACATCACTCGTTGAAGCTGGGTCATATCACACTCAGCCTTCGGCATTGTGTGATATGGCCCAGCTTCAACTTGTGAAGTATGATGTACATGTATGTCAATGGTGTGGAGTTTTGTCTATGTACACAGTAGTCTCCCCTTATTAACCATTTAACCCTTTAAAGACCGCATCGTGTTTTAATGCAGTACTCTCTTAGTCGTCATAATGCAATGCGTGGATGCAGCCCTGGCGAGTACGGCATACCGCATTAAAGCATGATGCGTCCCTTAAAGGGTTAAGTACAACACCCTGTATCAATGTAGCATGTGTTGTCATGATGCACCAACCACCTGCTGGCGAGTAACTCACAGGCGCTGCATTTGTACATCATGCCGACCCTACTCTCTATGCGTGTATCCTCCCTGTGGGTTCGGCATGATGCATGAATGCAGCCCCTGGCGAGTTACTCAGTTCCAAAACTGAGCAAGTGCACCACGATATCAGTGTTGAGAGCTACATGGTCATTGGCACAGCTCACAAGTATCATTGAAGTATGTTGTACCTTTTGTACCAAGAAGACATGTACTGGGGATCGTCACAGGTCTCAACACTCTCCTCTTCTATAAGTATAAGGAATGGCCTGGGAGTGGTCATCTTTTAAACAACGATCTGTGGGCAATATTTGACATTAAAATTGTCTACACACGTTAATACCGGTGTACAGTATGCGTGACAAACAAGCCCTCATTACGACCACGGCCTTTTAGTGGGACTCACTAACTGTAAATAATAAAACTTTCTTACAACTAAATTGGAAAGTCACTCACGCGTCACCCGTTTCAAGCTGTTATGGCAGGCACCATGCCAATATCCCGGGTGCCAGGGTAACATTTACTCTCCCTATTTATATAAGGCCTCTCAAAAAACTGGTTTCTCATCACCGTGTGCATCATGAAAATCGTGATTTAGGGAAAACTTCTTTTTTTTCCTTTTTTTTAAACATTTTTAGTAAAAGATATGTTAAAAAGTTGGTATCAAATTAAAGCTTACAATGCTAGGCAGGACTTGCTACTAGTGTATATATATATATATCTATGTATATATCAATTTTTGTGGATGAATAAATTCTTAACTACTAAAATGTGAAAATGATTTGTGAAAAGTCTTAATTTCCTATACATTTTAGACCTCAGTAAAACATTTAATAAAAAAAAACGTCCTCGTCATATTTTATACTGCCGGGTGATGAGAAACAACTTTTTTTACGTGGTCTAAGATAACTACAAATGGATGACAAAATGTATACGAAGCTTCAGCTGTGCCTAAACTGATCACTCCTCTTGCTAAGTCAGCGTCCTTGGTCATTATTGCTCTTGCAAGGCCACAGCATTCAACACACGTGTTAACTGCCAAATCCAATATAGTGTTTGGCCTTATCAACATATATGTATGTACACACATCAACGATCCGTATGCCACAGTTGGCTGGTAGAACAAAAGAAACTGTCAGTCTGCACAACACATAGAGACCAATCATAAACCAATCACTGAGTGTAAGTCAGATATGGCACAAGTGAGCAGTTGCCTAAGTGTTATAGGCCTTGGACAATTGGTAACTATCCTCGGCTGGCATCTTTGGTTTATAACACTTACAAAGACTCACTTGTACCATATCTACTACACTTATAGTATCTAGCCCGAAGCTAACATTGAGATAATCCTCAAGATGTTATCCACGTGTGATTTGAATCACTCAATATCTAACGCACCTGTGAATCATTTCTCACATGGAGGTCTTCTATTTATAGAGGTAATAGTGGTCTATGCATAGCGATCTTGGGCACTACTTAAAGGCACAGATCTTGCTGCCCCTCCAATAACAGTCGGAGTGCAGGCATGACAGGTACTCAGCCCTATTTATACAGGCGCTGGGGGTTTAAAATGCATTTATCTGCTCTCTTAGACATAATGGTACAACATGATCGAATACTAAGCACAATTCATTACATTATGGATATATGTTACTCGATAGGGCTGCATTGGTTCATCACAACGACAAATGTACACAAATGCCATCGTTTAACGACATGCCGTGCTTAAACCCGCAGATCTCGGTACCCCTCCACCGACAGTCAGGGCGCAGTCGGGACAGGTACTCAGCCCTATTTATAGGAGCTGGGGCTTTAAATGGTTAAAGGGTTAACACACTGGGAGTCAGGGGTTAAGTTATTAGAGCAGCGACCAGTCGAGGAGTGTGCGGCGGGCACTAATAGCACAATACAGGTGATAGCTGATCAATACACACACTGCGGCCACCACTCTGTCCCAGGGGGCCCTCACTCTATGTCGATACCTACCAACTGCCAAACTACCGCCTATCTAAAAACAGGAGCTGCCAACGACCGCCCCTTCTAAATGAAGTTGACCGCCCCCAGAATCCTTACAGCTAAGCCACCGCCCATGTTATTTAAGAAACATTGTGTCTGTACCTTTAATTCCTGATGCAAAAAGTGAAGCAGACATGGATAATATTGTTATTTCTAGCAATTTATCATTATAACCTTACTGATGCCCAATTACTAGCCCCTCATCTAGAATTACCGCCCCCCTTTTTGACGGGTGCAGAGAGTCACCGCCCGTAATTTTTAGACTGACCGCTACCGCTTCCGCGGGCCGTTTGGCAGTGGGTAGCCATTTCATATCTGAGTGCCCCCCCCCCCGGCACTTTGTGTGCTATCGACCCCTCCCCTGCCCCCCCCCCCCCCCCCCACCCCCACCAGCCGGCATGTGTCTAACCTAGCAGGGGCCGCAAATACCAGGGGAACCGGCATTAGAGTGAGTGAAGAGGGGTTAGCTATTTAAGGCCACTCCAATTAATACTCGTTTCTCATCACCACGCGCATCATGGAGGGCCAGGGCTGCATCATGACGACCAAGGGCATCATGACGACCAAGCGAATGATGCATTAAGGAATCATGCCGCCCTTAAAGGGTTAAATGGTTAACAGTGGTTGGCTAACTGTCACTTTTGGGGGAAAAAAGTAATAAATTTATACGTGCACAATTTATGCACACATACACGCATACTTCTTAGATGTAGATCGTAGGGGTAAAAGTACTCGCTTCACAAGGTGACTGCTGGGTATTATGTATATTTAATTGTGTCGTCATGTAGTCAAATAAAACACCTGTGGCGGATTGACTGGAATGTGCAGCGTCGTAAAACAGTATGGGCCATATTGATTTCCACACACCATATGAATACATGTACCCATATGAAGGAGTGGTCATTTTTAACAACGGGGGTAGGGGTAGGATTTTCACACGAGTGCAGACAAATCCCTCTCCCCCTCTAACGCAAAGGCTAAAAAGGGATGACACTACTTTGCCCCCCCCCCCTTCAAGGGGTTGAAATAGTTTTTGTCCCCTCCTCCAAATCCACCAATTCCCCCTGTTGTTAATAATGGTCACTCCCTAACCTGCCCATAAATCCCTATAGAAATCTATGTAATTCATGGGGCGTGCAGAGCATGTGTGGGAGCACTTACAGCCACATGTCACCGTGATAGGCCGCATATTGATATACCATTATAGGTGCCCTGCAGGGTGAATGTCATAATGCACTAGTCATATAGGTCCAGGTGTGGATTTTTAAAAATTATTCATTAGACAATATATTTCTTTAGTCACTCTCCATTGCATTTATAAGGTAGCCCATGAGCTGCTGGGAACAAGCCTGGGGACTCACGGGGTACATGTACTAACCGTACTGCATCCAAGACATGGGCCCCTGACATATCAGACAAATAAAAAGTACCGGTAGGCCAGTCCACACTGCCATTGCTAGATAACACGACAGATTCCTTGTGAGATATTGAACTGGGTTCTATTTTTAGAGTAGCTAAAGCATGAGCATTCATGCATCATACCGACATTATAGTGTTGATACACTCCCAAAGGATCGGCTTGATGCATGGATCATTTAGTACAGGCGAGTTACTCGCCGGTACTGCATTCATGCATCATAATCACCAAGGACATTAAAACAGTATGCGGCCCTTAAAGGGTCATTTATATAGGAGAGGTCTCAGTCATACTGCTAAGGCCAAAAAAAAAAAAAGGTTTGTTTCCAGTAACATGCCCTCAGAGCATAGACCCGGCCGGTCGGATTTTTTTTTTTTTTTTTTTTTTTTTTTTTTTTTTTTTTCTTTTCTTTCCCGGAAGGCCTGTAAGTAGCTATCATTATAGGACGATTTTTTTTTCTAAAGTGTACCTCATCTTTGGCTCAATAACTCCAATAGGCTAATTTGAAGTATTGGAGGTGGGAATTTGAAAAGGGGGGGGTCAAACTAACATCAAATCATTGAGAAGCATCTAGCTGCAGAGAGAGTCTGGGTCAATCCTATAAGCCGCAATGGTGATTTGATTATCACTTATGTGCGAGGTTTTACTTATAAGGCCACACCCAAAAAAAAATTGGTCAATAGATTTCAATATTCAAAAAATGGTGTGAGCGAGCGGAATTTTCTTCTTTTAAAAAAAAAAATTTGTGTCAATGGATTTTGTTTGTGGAAAACTGGAGCGAGCGACAATTTTTTTTTTAACCAGCCTCCAACAAAAGTTCTTAGTGGACCCCTGACATAACAATTTATTGGTTGATCAGGGGTTTAAATACTGGAAGAAAATTTGAAAAAAAAAAAATCTTAATTTTGAAAAAAATGAGGCGAGCCAAATCCATTTACCTTTTTTTTTTCAAAAAAGAAAATTTTCCATTTCCGAAAAATAAGGTGCGCGAAATCCATTGACCAACTCTTATCTTTGGTCTGGCCTAAGATAATATTATTTTACAGTTTTGCTCAGAATCTTTAGTAATTGTCTGATTTATGAAACATAAACACTGGCATGTAGCAAGAAACCCCAAAAATAAGGGGGTGGGGGGCATCCAAACATGTAAGTACCTGGAACATCGTGCTGCACCTTTTTTTTTTCTTTTTTTTTACAATTCCACCTACGGACCATAAAACGGGCATGTACCAAATGAAATGAAAAATGTAATGGTGCATAAAATATTTTGGTCATCCATTTTTTTTGGAGGAAACTGATTGTATTACAATTTTTGCTCTAAAATCCTTAATAATTGTCCAATTTACAAGCTGTAAAAAACGGTATGTAGCAAAAAAAAAAAAAAAAAAAAAAAAAAAAAAAAAATCCCCAATCCTGCTTGGGTAGACCCGGTCGGGTGACTGGAAACAAACCTTTTTTTTTTTTGGCCTAATTCTATACGGCATAAGGTAATGCAAGGGGTAGGGGTCGATATATATATATACATGTATATACCTTTTATATAAATCTCATGTTACAATAATGGGTGATAATGGGTGCTACTTGGGTCGACATGGTACACTATGGAGGAGTCAAGTTTCACGCTGACCCCCTGTGTCAACCTCTGAGTGAGATCCAAGCCTACAGCTGTGTGATGCCGAATCAGCCAACTATTATACTGAAAGAATACCTGGATAATAATTCTTTCTTTACCATTATATAGTGGACTGTTAGAAGTAAATATAGATGAGCAGTAGAATATTGTAGATTTACAGTATATACTACAGTATTGTTAGTATGAGTGTAAATAGCAGAATATACTGTTGGTTAACAGTTATAAAATGATGTATTTTTGGTTTGTTTCCGGTCACCCGACCGGGTCTAGCAAAACAGTGCCGGGTCCCCTATTTTTTTCCAATTTCTGGAAAAATTACCTGTTTTCCAGTTTTTACGGTTTGTAAATCGGACAATTATCAAGGATTTTAGAGCAAAAACTCTCAAATCAGGTCTAAAAATTTGGGGAAAAAAATAAAATAAAATAAAAATAAAATAAAATCGGCCGGCCGGGCCTAGCTTTCCAGACCATGTTACCGGAAACCAACCTTTTTTTTAAATTTTGGCCTTTACACTGCAGCGTGTCCCTGGTATGGAGCGGCGTAGAGCAGCCTGGTCCAGATTACAGCCGTACGTAGGGCCGCTACGTGGGGCCGGTACGTGGGGCCGGGAGACACCAACAAGTCGGTCACATCTACATATTCACCACCACCTTATCTCTACTGGGGCACGGTCTAGGTGCATGTATGTGTGTGTGTGTGGGGGGGGGGGGGGGGTGGGTCCCCTGACCTAGGGGTGGGTGGGTGGGATAGCGTGGGCCGTATCGTGTCAGTCGACCAGTGCCCTTCTTAACATAAGGGAGTGGTGATTTTTTAACAACAGGGGGGGGGGGGGTGAGGTCGTAGGTATAGGGGGTGTCCAAAACGATTTGGACTCCTTGATGGGGGAGGGCAAAAAAGCCAACCTGTTACTGTAGCTCAAAGGAGTCAGCCGCGCTTAATTTCAACCCGCCGGGGGGGGGGCGAAATATGTTTGACCCCTGTCACAGGGGGACCAGAATGATGTTGACCCATTTCCGTGGAAAACCATTAACCTCGACCCCCCCCCCCTCTTCGATAAGAAATGACCACTCTCTTACTAGTGTGTCATACCTGCACCCCTCATGTAGAACGATCTATGTAGAGGGCACAGACATCCCAATCACATCCCACTTACTGCCATAGGTTAAACCTCTGAAGGCCGCATAGTGCTTTAATGTCATGTGTGCAGCCCTGGTGAGTAACTGGCATTTAAGCATCCTAGAAAGGGGTTGATACACAGTCAAAGGGTAGGCATGATGCACTAATGCAATCCTGGCGAGTTACTCGCAGACACTGCATTGGTGCATCATGACCAAATATGTGGCTTTAAGGCACCGTGCCGTCTTTAGAGTGCTAATAGTGTCGTCTCCACCTTTGACAACCTCTCCCACTTAATCAACTGTTAAATGACAAACAGGTGACAAAGTGCCTTATACAAGTATGGAGTACCTCATACCTGTCTCGGGGGGGGGGGGGGCGGGGGGCGGGGGTACTCAGATCTGAATCGATCAGATCTGACTACCCAACTCCACCGCCACACCGAAGCTGTAGCGGTGGATCTAACAATTAGGGGGCGGTGACTCTTCCTACCTTCTAAAATAGGGAGCAGTAAGTCTAGAGGAGGAGGCCAGTCATTAGGTCTCAGTAACATACATGTTTAAATGATAGAATGTACAGAAAACAACTATTATCAATGTCTACTCCACTATTTACATCAGGAAATAAAGGTAGTGTCACAGGGGTACCTGAAATAACAGGGGCGGTGACTTACATGTGAGGATTAAGGGGCAGTCCTTTATATTTACAGGGGCGGTGGTTTCGTAGCCCCTGTTTTTAGACGGGCGGTAGTTTGGCAGTCAGCTGGTACCGTTATAGAGTGAGTACCCCCGGGGGGGGATACCCGTACAATCAGTGGCCGTCTCACCTCCCCTCACAGCCACATCATGGCGTCCTATCGGGGCAGACCTCTACTTGATATCTCTGTCCTTCTAGGTCACATGACACTATCCCTAGGCCAGGCAAAATAGGCTGTAGGGAGTGGGCATTTTGTCAACAACGGGGGGTGGGGGGACTTGAGATTTTTTTACCCTTCTTGAGGGGTGGACGAAGATTTCATCCCCGGGTTTCCACAACAAACAATTCAGTGCAGCTCCGAAACAAAAAAAAAACATGATATAAAGTTCGAGATGTTCTGACGATACGATCTGAAAGACGCATTTCCATTTTAAGGTTAATCATATATTTGAATAAATGTGAACTAAATGTAGGGGACGGTTGTCCGCTATATACATATAGGTCTCAATGTCCCTACACACATATTTCTAAAGTGTCTCAGCCTCACAACTACACATTATCAGGTGTGCCCTGGCGGCGACCCCGCGCCGACCTCTATACTGACACCTGTCAATCATAACTTTGATTGACAGTTCAATGACATGGATGCCTTCTCACCCCCAGCCCATCTCCCCTCCCTATCCCCCTGACCCCAATCCATGATTCATCAACAATCACACTATTTCCCATTGAAAATGATTCACATGCTAAAAAAGGAAAGAAAGAAACCATCTCCCTTTTCAACCTTGTAACCAGGCGCCTAAATCAGGTTATCTCCTCTATTATCGCTCGGCACTAAACGCCCAGCTGGTGGTGTGAGGGGGTTCACGACGCCTCACTTGTCACACCGGGTGTGTGTGTGTGTGGGGGGGGGGGGGGGGTGCAGGGGGGGGGGGGGGGTGGAAAGGGGGGGGGGGGTGTCGTGCCCTAGGTTGTCTGTAGGCTACTAAATGTCCGTAGTGGTTTTGTTCAGAGTAGAGTGAGTACTACATGACGAGTAGAGCTGGACTATTCTGTAAATATTTCTTCAGGGTTATTTCCTGCAATATGAAAATGCCCCCGGTGGATCCACTGCATGAGGGAATCCTGCCTACCTGCCTCCCCACTCCACTCCACTCCCTGACCTTCACTCTCTGTATCTGTGAAA
Organism: Harmothoe impar; assembly: GCA_947462335.1. Lineage (NCBI taxonomy): Eukaryota > Metazoa > Annelida > Polychaeta > Phyllodocida > Polynoidae > Harmothoe > Harmothoe impar. The sequence goes on along the minus strand of OX381709.1, from coordinate 75,436,569 downwards.
CCCACCCCCAACCACCCCCACCCCCACCCCCTGCCTCCCTCCCCATGCTCCACGTCCTCACGTCTCACCCTAAGCCATATCTTTTGCAGGTTTCTAAACCGCAGACAAGATGTGACTCGACATTTTGTAGCGTGCAGACGGCCCGGGGCAGCGGCGTTATCTACCTCCATAGACTGTCATAAATCTTATCCCTCTAGCTCTAAGGGCCGCATAGAACTACCTCACGTTATACATGTACCACTTCTCATCATGGTGTCACCAGGCCTGTATGTCAGCATCGTGGAGACTCTTATAGACTCTATATGGCTGTAGACCCATACTCAGTGGGTCTGCCATTTAAAACTTCGCTGGGTGCGGTTACAATGAATGATCACACACACCCTGACGGGTACCTTGTCCCTGGGTAAGCATCACTTCCAGGGATACACTTGTACCCAGGCTTTCAGCTCTTATCAGTGCCGGCCGCCACAACCAGCTCCAGTCCAGCCTAGACCCTACAGGGCTAATAGTAATAGCAAAGTCTCAAGGGGTCGGTATGATGCGATGAGTTACTCACCAGGGCGGCATGCAGTCATCATAATGAGCCGAGCATATCAAAGTAACCTGCGGTGCTTACAGGGTTATATAGATCTACACCTCGTTCCGCAGTGTGTGGACAGTTAGGCCAAATTGAAAGCTAGTTTCTAGTAACATGGTCAGGAATTAGACCCGGCCAATTGAGGTTTTAATTAAAACTCACTTGTACTCACCCTACTTTTAGAGCCCACTTTTAGGGCCCCCTGTAAAATTCTACCGTAGAAAATGTAGATTTATTTTTTCTTTCGTAAAAAAAAAGGAAAAGGTGTGGGCACCCTTTTGCTAGACTCGGCCGGGTGACTGAAAACCAAACTTTTTTTCATGTTTAGCGCCCCACCAGCAGGAGGGTGGTGGAGTGGCGGTGGGGCGGGGGGGGGGGGGGGGGGTTGACAAGCACGTGTGGGTGAGACGCATTGTGGTTATCAGTCCGTCATAAATCAATATAATCATACACAATATAACCCTGTAAGGGCAGCCTAGTGCTTTAATGACAGCCGTCGCCATGATGCATGACTGCAGCCTTTGCGAGTAACTCGCCAGGCCTGCATTCATGCATCATGCCAACTTTACTCGAGTGTATCCATCCTATTGAGTCGGTATGATGCTTGAATGCAGCACTGGCGAGTGTTGCATCCATGCATATTCACAACCATGTGCATAATCCACTAAAGCACTATGTGTACTTTAAAGGGATAATCATACACAATATAATCATGCCCACTAAATGGGCCTCCAGCCGCCCATACAGAGGCTGGTGCTGCTGAATAAGTGACTCAATAATTGACAAATATTAGTCGTATCGGCCTCCCGGTATGTGGCATGGTACAGTAGGTGACACCTATAGACCAATGCAGCAAGAAAGGGTGAATTTTACATAAATATAACCTCAAAATCCTGCACTCTTATATATACCAATTGAAAGGTAATTGTCCTGAGAATCTCCTAATATGAGATGTTTGCAAACATAATTATCAAATCTTTTTTTATGAGAATTCTGCTAAAACCAACACAAACACAACTATATTATGAAAATTTACCCTTTCTTGTTGTATTGGTCTATAGCATAGGGGGGGGGGAGGTAAACAGGCGGCCACAGAGATCATTACTTAACGGGTGCCGTATTGGCACGGGGCCCAGACCATTCGTTATACCATTAACCTCTGATTTGTTCGCTAATATCATTAACCAGCCATAGCATAGTTGATTAATGTTAGCGAATATATGTTGCTTCTCCCAGAAAAGTGTGACTTTTCCTTACAGGGCCTTAATGCCCCTTCAGTAAAATTCGGAGTGGAGCAAGAGCCGATACTCTGGATTTTATACACATGTACATGTAGTGGAGGTGGGGTTTAAAATGAATCGTTCTTCTCAGTTCCTTTTTAAATTATGATATGCTCCTGATATATCCAATCAACAAACCCTATTTAGATAATGATGCATTGGTACATCATGACGACCCTTCGGGGGTGTATCAACCCTGTATGGTCGGCATGATGCACGAATGCAGCCCTGGCGATGCATTTGCCGACTAAGGACATGGTGCATTAATGTGCTATTTAGCCCTTGAGTAAAAGGTTAAGGCTTACAGGTCTATAAGACATGCCATTTTACAATGATGTTATAGAGTAGCACATTTACAGCTTCATCCACACCATGCTATAATAGCCTTGAACAGTTACAGTTCTAGCTGCTGTCGATGTGAGGCACGGCGCACGAGGTTATCTTGAACTTTGTCCAGTGGCTATTAAAGTGGGTGATAACTCGGGTAATACTTGATTTACCTGCCACAGTCCTGTTAAACCTCTAAGGGGCAGATAGCGCGAAAATATGACATTGGTCGTCGGATTTTCGCGCGAGCGGGTCAAAATGTTTTTGATCCCCCCCCCCCCTCAGGCAAGTTGAAATTGAGCGCCGGCCCCTTTGAGCTATAGTAACACACAGGCTTTTTCACTAAAAGGGGTGCAATTCTTTGCCCCCCCCCCCCTCAAGAGGAGCCAAATTTGTTCCCCCCCCCCCCCCCCTTTAAGTGGTCCAACTTTTGTTAACAAATGACTACTCCCTAAGTGTAAAGTCATAGACCTGTCTAGTACATGTACAGTGTCTGAGAACTGATAAATGACATGTCAAGGACACAGGAGAGTCTCACAACCTTACAGCCGATATTACAGGTGGATCACTTTGACCTCAAGTAGTATAGTATGTATCGGAACGGGACTATAGTTAAGTACTGTTTATTACTCAATCGACATGCAGCCAATCAGAGGCCTCCATTTGACCGGAAGTGACGTCACATGCCCATATAAGGGCATACCGGAAGTGACGTCACGTGACCTTGACCTAGTTAGAGGTCAAGGTCATGACTCAGCCAATCAGAGGCTTCCATTTGACCGGAAGTGACGTCACACGCCCATATAAGGGCATACCGGAAGTGACGTCATGTGACGTCACACGCCCATATAAGGGCATACCGGAAGTGACGTCATGTGACCTTCACATGTACATATAAGGGCATACCGGAAGTGACGTCAAGTGACTTTGACTTAGTTAGAGGCTTCTGATTGGCTGGTACACCGGAAGTGACCCATTTATGCAAATGAGGGGCCTACTTCTGGTCAAATGGAGACCTCTGATTGGTTGGGTCATGAAGAAATGTGTCTCTTAATTTAATTTTGTTTAGGAAGTGATCGATTTTAGGATCACGCGACAGGAAGTGACCTGATGAGTCACGTGACTAGAAGTGACGACGACACATACCTTAATTAGACGATTCAGCAGCGACCGGAGGAAGTGTCACTTTAAGAGGACACGCTAGTTAATTGTTATAATTGTTTTACTTACTAATAAAAGAAGACGTATGAAAATAAACACAACAATAATTTTATTTTATTTTTTTATTTTCTTTTTTTTTCAATTCTAATAACACTCTATTTTTGAAAAGATGCGCTCAATCAATCAATAACACACTTTTTCATATTTTAAAGGACTCGTTGTCACACCGTTAGAATGCACGCGACGCTTATAATACAAGTAGCGCACGTCATCTTTCTCTATGGTGTAAGTGGCCATTTTTGGTTCGTACCACTTTTGAAATTTATATTTACCGCAAGGAGAGTTTTTCGTTTTCGAAAACATTTAAGAAGACGACTACTTCTGTACACTTTTTTTGAGATTTTCTTTCACTGGTGCCGCTGATTTGATCGTAGCAAATGTAAGTCTTAGGGTTGACACTTGGGATCCCGTCACCTTCTCACGCCGCTTTCTTTTCTTTCTGAAGTATGTCTCTCTCAGGCGAGGTTTGACTACACACAGGCAAACATCAGAGGCACCCAATAGCGCTAATTCTACCTTCAGACAAAGGTCAGGCACGGCTGGCCTATAATAGATGGGTCAAGGGCTATTCTAGTGAGGGTCAGGCTGCGCCGGACATTCAATAAAAAGCTGGAGTTTGGCAAACTTGCTTTTGAAAGTCTGACCATGCGGGATCCTCATGCCATAGTCTGACAATGCTGAACTCTTGGGAGAGTATGCCGGACTCTTGCTGGCCAGACTTTCAAGCAAATTTGCCAAAGTCCAGCTTGTTATTGAATTTCCGGCGTAGCCTGACCCTCAGTAGAATAGTCCTTGACTCATCTATTATAGGTCAGCAGCGCCTGACCCTTGTATGAGAGTAGTATTGGCGACATTGGCCGACTCTGATATTTACCCGTGTGTACGGCGGGAGGAGGGGGTTCACAGCCACTGCTTGCGCTTATAGAGCGCTACAAGCGGAGGTCTGGATGAGGAGACTACGGCGTTTGTCTTTTGCTTGTGCAGCTGCTGCTGCTGCTGCTGACGATGTCACGGATGCCGCTATTACTAATGCTACTAATACTAGTATGAGAAAATACATTTAGTCAATTGATTAAATCAAGGAGGTTTTCTGACTTCAGTGGATCGTTTAGCCATCGGCCACGGGCAAAACTTGAAACCATTTTATACATGGGACAATTGGCAGAGTCGAAACGTGTTGGTACCATAGGGTCGATCATGTTCATCATCAGTTCAGGCAAAGGAAGTGTGTCGACAGCACGCGAAAACTTCATGTCTGAATGTTTCAACACAAGACTTTTTATCACACTCACACAGCTGCTTTGAAGAGTGAATCCTTGACCAAACTTGTGCTTTTCCAACACAGCTTTGGCCTCTTTCTGTGCAGTAAGGGATCTCTCTTTCGGGTTCATCTCAGTGCTGTCTAGCATGTCCTCAAAGTCTTTAACATAATGTTCCAACGGACTACAAATGATGGACTCCAGATCATCGTCCGCATATGTCGTCTCCTCGCACCATATTGTGTCTTCGCCTGTTTCGAATTCCGTCATTTTCCTGACAATCTCCTCCTGAGTGCCTTGCATATATCGAAGCTCCTTCAAGGAGTTGATAACTTGTATGGCGAAGACTGACAAACTTGAAGGAATTTCACCACAGTCAGGCCAAGTATACGGAGCTAAGAAAAATAGCTCTAACAAAATCTTCTCCCTCTGTCCAAATGAAACTACTGTTCCGATGAAGTTGAAGCATGCTTCTATCCATTGCTCCTTGGTGACGTCCTTCCAATGTTTCTTTACCTCACATGCATCATAGGGCACCGTTTCTCTTCTTGCTTCAAGTGGGAGTTGCTTTTTCTTTCTTGGACTCATTTCGAGAGGGTTTCGATGCTCTGTAGCGTCAACACTTTCATAAACAAAGAAAATAGCAGAACTAACCATCGTAACGTGCTGAGCGAGCGTAGAGTGGACGATGCTACGAAGATGAAGGGCGGGTGGAGAAAGTGTGACTGGTGACAGCGGCGTTTCACTCCTTATGTACCCTGTCCTAGATAAACCTCTTAAACGGCTGAAAAGACTCTCTAAGTACAGAGCTTCTACCGCAGGTGGGTTTAGACTTAAGCAGCTTAGTTCACACACATGTCTGTTAGAAAAAGCTACTTGCACACGCGCCTTCCTTTTTTCACTAGTATTCACCCTCTGCCGACTTATAAGACACCTATACACTCTTTCTCGTGAAATCTATGGAAGATGATGGAAGGACCACTGACTACATTTTCTTTGATCAGAGCGTGGAGGACGGCGTCGAACGGAGGGAACGTTGTGAACACAGCTTATAGGGTTTTTGGAAGAGGTCTTGTAAAGTCAAACTGGCGAGAGAGATGGCGTCTTTCAACATGACAATGCTGCTATGTTGGAAAAAAATAGCGTGATTTTTTCAAAAAGCTTCTATGAAAGATTTGACGTCTTCGTTGTTGTAGTGGATCAAGTAATCTGTCATAGTTTGCTTCTTCTTGTCATACTAAACTTTCTGACATGTGGCGTAGTCGGATTTCGGCCATTTTGACGCCCGTCAGTTCGCTGTCAAAAGTCGATCTCGGTGGCAGGGGTTTTTTGTTTACTAGTTTCTTGGTATACGTCATCCATTCGTAAGTAAAGCAACCTTTCTCTTCGTTTGTAGTGAAAGCTCGCAAATAATTCGCGTAGCTGTAACCAAGTGCTAAAAAAGTTGACTACTACGTCAACTATTGATTGCTTTTCTTTATGACGCTGAATTGTTGGTTTCTTCGGTCTCCGGAGGCAAATAACGAGTGAAGGCGTATTTTTTGATCAGGTTCAAGTCGTAACTCTCCGAGTTGAAGCGTACGACTGGAGCTTGACGGATGTATCTCAGAAGCCGCTTCTTCAGTTGAACTAACGGTTGTCTGGTGTGAGCTGCAGCGAAGCCGCCTGGAGAAGGGGTGAATGTCGCTTCCTCTAGCAGGAGAGCTTCACCTATCGCTACATGTAACTTCGCTAAGGTTGGTCGGTAAACTTCTAGCACAGCTTTCTCGATGACTTTGGCGTTCTCGTTTATGTGATTTTAAACTCGGTCTAACAAGGGGTCGGAATCTGCGTCGGATTCTCTGACGTACGCTGCCCCTCCTACCCCGGAAAGTCGTATGCGACGCTAGCCGACATCGCTGCATAGAGGGCAAAACTTAGGTATCGTTCTTCATTTTTCTACGGGTCGCTCGTGATTGTACGGTCTTTTAAAAATTTTGAAACACTTTTCGCAAACGTCCTGCGGCATGTTTTTCTTTTTTTTGTTTTTTTCACTTATTTACCAAATATTAAAAAAATAAACGTTGTTTATCACTTCGAATACTAGACGCTTCTTACCACACGATGCTATTAGCATAGTGAAAGACGTCTGTAGTGTAGGATCGATTTCAACAGATGTCCATCTTACTGCAGGGATCAGACGAGAGTCGTCAACACTGGTGTGTCACAGCTCACTTTTATTTCTTTGGGTACAGCTGCATACAACCCTTGAACATACATTGCGACGTCGCCGCGTCCCATGTAGTCTTCCAACACTTTCATCAGAGCCATAGGCTCAGACGTCTCGTTGTACTTCCAAGCTTTCAGCACTTCATAGACAGGGTTCTTCACAGTCCTGTCAGAAGGCACAGGTTGAGAGATGGAAGTTACTTCATGAGAAGTTAACCCTAAGTAGATCCCTATGGTCTTCCAGTCTCTAGGGCAGAGCTCAGCTAAAAGAGAGAAATATTTCTGCACTTTCCACTCCATGTCTCCACTCTCTAAGCCATCCCACATGTCATGCTTGTCCATGTACTCACGTGAGAATTTGATGAGGTCCATACGGTAAGATTCTTCCAAGGCGGCGGCTAGGTCCTTCCACCTACTAGTACAACTTTTCTGGTACCAAGTAGTGAACATTTCTCTAGCTTGAGTTATGACACTTGTCTCACAACTGAGATATCCCATATCCTTCAAGTTCACTTCAAGGAATGAACCTAACCGTATGTAATCTGATGTCGGCAACTTACCGCTTATTTTCAGTAGCATAGCGTCTGACAAGTATCCTAACGGCTCTGCTTTGAAGTATGATGATACAGGTACTACTGCAGCAGAACCAATAACAGGAGCAGCGTCTGCGCTGGTATCAGACGACTCGTTGTCGGAACAGGGCAACCACATGACTTCGTAAGGTATTGGTGAGGGCAGTCGCCACGGACCGGACGCACTACCAGTGGAAATGAGGTCGAAAAACGGACTGTGTGCCCGTGACCCTTCGGGTTCCTCGTACGCCTCGTCGTCAGCGTCGTTCTCTGTTTCACCCTGTTGCTTTAGGACATGTATGTCTACTACGCGCTGCTGGGGCTGAGTGTCCGAATAGCTGTAAGTCTCAGCGCGAGCAGCGTTGATGGCGTCGGTTGATGAAGCGGTGGAGAGGTTCTGTGCAACGTACTGCGTGTCAGTACTAGTAGCGGTAGTCGCAGCAAGAGGTGTAGCAGCAGCAGCAGTAGCAGCAGCAGCAGGAGCAGCAGCAGCAGCAGCAGCAGGAGCAAGCGCAGCGCTAGCAAGTGCAGCAGTAGCAGGCGCAGCAGTAGCAGGCACAGCAGCAGCAGGCACAGCCGCCTCAGCAAGCGCAGCAGTAACAGGCGCGGCAGCAGCAGCAGCAGCAGCAGCAGCAGGCACAGCAGTAACAGGCGCGGCAGCAGCAACAGCAGCAGCAGCAGCAGCAGTAGCAGCAGCACTAGCAGCACGAGGATCACTAGCAGCCGCAGCAGGCGCAGCAGTAGCAGCAGCAGCGTGCTCAGCAGCAACAACCGTCGCGAGTGTAACAACGTCGCTACTACTGCTGTGTGCGCTCGCTACAGCGGGAGGGTGATAAGACCAAGCGGTTGCGGCGGTAGTCTCAATTTCAGTAGCAAGAGGAGACGCTGACAGTAAACGATCACCGTTCTGCGTATTCTTCTTGTTGTTGAACTCGATTAGATCCTTGGACGACAGTAGTTGTTGTGTTTTGCTCATGGTGGTGCCTGTAGAGAGCAGCAAAAGACTGAGTGAGTGAACGGGTGTTTCCAGGCCTCTTATATACGCCTTCTCGCTTCTAGAGCTAAGCTACTTACAGCTCTCTTCAGCTGCCGCCGGCTGACCGGTGACCATTCACAAAGAGAAACAAAAAGTCATAAGGTATGACGTTTTCAGCTGGATCCCTTTCCCCCGCCCCTTTGAGAGATCGACTGACACGAGCTAAGCTACTTACTGCCTTGTTCAGCAATTCAACGTGCGTTAGCTGTATAAAGGATTAAGCAGTTGCTGCCGCCAGCTGACCGGCGGACATTCCCAAAGAGAAACAAAAGACATAAGTCATGACGTTTTCAGCTGGATCTCTTTCCCCCCTCCCTCTTTTTTTTTGAGAGATGGACTGCCATGAGCGGGCGGTGTACCGACTGTACTAATTCAACGCGCATTAGCTGTATAAAGGATTAAGCAGTCATGAGCTTAGAGTGTGTATACAAAAAAACTACAGGAGGCGTGTAGTGTGAAGCAGGACCCCCTAAGACGGGAGTGTCTGTCTGTGAGTAGAGTCGTGTGCATGTGGTGAGCGACTTAAGTGTAAAACAAAAAAAAATCACCGCCTCCTGCCGTGGTGAGTAGACTGGCCGGCGGCGGCCGGCTAGTTCAATAGGGGTGACAGCTGACTAAGGCTGTGCATGAAAATCCGATTTTCACCTGACCTCTGACGTTTGTTACAATGAATGCCAAAGGGGGAGAGAGTTGTCCTCAGGTAGGGGGTAGGAGGTAAGGCTAATGGATAAGGAAAAAAAACACCATTTTCAGCTGGCCACCACAGATGGCGATGACATACCGCTCGGCATCTAAGCTCTTAAGAAGCTCTTACGGAGCGGAGCGGCTGCTGGACAGCTGGGGTGAGTAGACCGGCCGGCGGCGGCTAGCTAGTTCAATAGGAGTGACAGCTGACTAAGGCTGTGCATGAAAATCAGATTTTCACCTGACCTCTGACGTTTGTTACAATGAATGCTCAAGGGGGAGAGAGTCGTCCTCAGGTAGGGAGTAGGAGGTAAGGCTAATGGATAAAGAAAAAACACCATTTTCAGCTGGCCACCAAAGATGATGATGACACGCCCCTCGTCATCTAAGCTCTTAAGAAGCTCTTACGGAGCGGAGCGGCTGCTGGACAGCTGGGGTGCTGTTGGAAATAGGATTAAACTCCCTCTGTATAAAAGCTCTGATTTCTGTTGGAAAAAAACCATATCACCTTTGACCACAGTAACGTCTACTACCACCACCACCAGCACCACCGCCGCTGCCACCGCCGCCGCCGCCGCCAGTCACAGCTGATCACCTCATTAAAAGCATGTGACGTCGTCGCTTCTAGTCACTTGCTTCATCAAGTCGCTTCCAGGCACGTGATCTTAAAGACCCTCACTTCTTAAACAAAAAAAACGAAGAGACACGCTTCTTCCTCTCGAGAGGAAGAATGACGTATATAAGGAGGCTGACACGTGTATAGGTGCCTTATTAGTCGGCAAGGGGTAAATACTAGTGAAAAAGGAAGGCAGGTGTGCAGGTAGCTTTCTAACAGACACGTGTGTGCACTAAGCTGCTTAAGTCTAAACCCCCCTGCAGTAGTCAAGTAGCATGTGAAAACTTACTTAACAGATCACTTAATTGAGTAGAGACTCTGTACTGAGAGAGTCTTTTCAGCTGTTTAAGAGGATTATCTAGGACAGGGTACATAAGGAGTGAAACGCTGCTCTCACTCATCACACTTTCTCGACTCGCCTTCATCATCGTAGCATCGTCCACTCCACGCTCGCTCAGCATGTTATGAGGGTTATTTCTACCTTTACAGCTTCTTTTCTTATCGAAGTGTCGACGCTACAGAGCATCGAAACTCTCCAAATGAGTCCAAGAAAGAAAAAGCAACTCCCACTAGAAGCAAGAAGAGAAACAGTGCCCTATGATGCATGTGAGGTAAAGAAACATTGGAAGGACGTCACCAAGGAGCAATGGATAGAAGCATGCTTCAACTTCATCGGAACGGAAGTAGTTTCATTTGGACAGAGGGAGAAAATTTTGTTGGAGCTATTTTTCTTAGCTCCGTATAGTTGGCGTGACTGTAGTGGTGAAATTCCTTCAGGTTTTTCAGCGTTCGGCATACAAGTTATCTGGTCTTTGAAGAAGCTTCGATATATGCAACGCACTCACGAGGAGATTGTTCAGAAAATGACGGAATTCGAAACAAAAGAAGTATGGTGCGAGGAGACGACATATGCGGACGATGATCTGGAGTACATCATTTGTAGCCCGTTGGAACATTATGTTAAAGACTTTGAGGACATGCTAGCCAGCACTGCGATGACCCCGAAAGAGAGATCCCTTACTGCACAGAAGGAGGCCAAAGCTGTGTTGGAAAAGCTCAAGTTTGGTCAAGGATTCACTCTTCAAAGCAGCTGTGTGAGTGTGATAAAAAGTGTTGTGTTGAAACATCCGGACATGAAGTTTTCGCGTGCTGTCGACACACTTCCTTTGCCTGAACTGATGATGAACATGATCGACCCCATCGTACCAACATGTTTCAACTCTGCCAATTGTCCCATGTATAAAATGGTTTCAAGTTTTGCCTGTGGCCGATGGCTAAACGATCCACTGAAGTCAGAAAACCTCCTTGATTTAGTCGACTGACTAAATGTATTTTCTCATACTAGTATTAGTAGCATTAGTAATAGCGGCTACTCGGTCTCGTGCAGCATCCGTGACATCGTCAGCAGCAGCAGCACGATCAGCACAAGCAGCAGCTGCTGCAGCAGCTGCACAAGCAGCACAAGCAGCAGCATCTGTCAGCAGCATCCGTGACATCGTCAGCAGCAGCAGCAGCAGCAGCTGCTGCACGAGTAGCACAAGCAGCAGCATCTGTCAACAGCATCCGTGACATCGTCAGCAACTGCAGCAGCTGCACGAGCAGTACAAGCAGCAGCAGCTGTCAGCAGCTGCAGCAGCTGCACGAGCAGCACAAGCAGCAGCACGGACAGCAGCAGCAACAGCAAATCAGCAGCAGCAGCAGCAGCAGCAGCAGCAGCAGCAGCAGCAGCGGCAATGTGGACCGCTAAATTCGAGATGGTGACATATCTGTTTCTTAGAATCGACATTCGACATGAGGTCTAGTGACATTTGACATGAAGCTTGAAAAACATAGTGACAGGTGACATGAGCAATTCTTAAAATCGACACGAGATATGAGCATAATTAAGCGACATCGACATGTGCCATGGCTATTTTTTTTTTTTTTTGAAGACAACCGCCATAGCTTCCTTATCCAGACCTCCCCTAGTAGTGCTCTATAAGCGCAAGCTTTGCCTTAAGAGAGCTGTGGCTGTGAACCCTCTCCTCTCTCCGTACACACAGGTAAATATCAGAGTCAGCCAATGTCGCCAATACTACTCTCATACAAGGGTCAGGCGCTGCTAGACTATAATAGATGGGTCAAGGACTGTTCTACTGAGGGTCAGGCTAGGCCGGACATTCAATAACGGGCTGGACTTTAGCAAATTTGCTTGAAAGTCTAGCCAGCAAGAGATGCACATCATCATAAACGCGATCATGATACCTTTCATTGTAAGTAGACTCGCCTCTCTGCCCTCTCTTTTAGAGAGGGCAGAGAAGCGAGTCTCACTCTTAAAAAACCCTGCCCCTCCCCCCCTCCCCCCCTCCCCCCCATGCATCTTAAAGAGTGCCCCCCAGAGTGCCCCTCTCCCCCCCTCCTAGAAAAAAAGAGCCGTATTTTTAAATTATTTTTTAGCAAGCTTTTTCAGCTTGCTTTTTTTTTCTTTTTTTAAATTTATTTATCCATCAAAATCTCAAGTGACTTATTTTGAAAGCCAACCTAGTAGTCACGTGACCCCCTTAAGTAGGTCACTTCCCGTCACGTGACCTATTTGAATTTCCCGCCAACATGGTGGTCACGTGACCCTCTTAAGTAGGTCACTTCCGGTCACGTGACCTATTTGAATTTCCCGCCCAAAGGTCACGTGACCGGAAGTAGGTCACTTCCGGTCACGTGACCTATTTGAATTTCCCGCCAAAAGGGAGGCCTCTCATTGGCTGCTTTTGAATTTCCCGCCAAAAGGGAGGCCTCTGATTGGCTGCAGGTCGATTGAGTAATAAACAGTACTTAACTATAGTCCCGTTCCGATACATACAATACTACTACCTCATATTGATAACTTTACACAACTATACACTGCCCTTTCACCTTTATATTCCTTTCGCTGTAAACGTCTTTCTCCTTGCCTGTAGAGCCCACCTAGATAATGTATCTATATTTGATGTCATCTATCTATATTTGATATCATTCTACACATGTCATATGCCTGTCTCTATGCTGTGCCTCAGAGGCCACTATAATTCCCCCCATTCTTAGGGTGCATTACTGGCATGACCTGTAACAAATGACAACAAATGGTACCCATTCTGACAGCTCTTATCAGTGCATATCTCACTAGTACATGTTTTGTACCTGTTTAAGCAATGGCCGCGCCCACAGGACAATCAGCTTGACCTATATACATGTAGTCTACAATCCCATCTGCCTCGTCCCTTATAGTCTATACCCCCTTTGCCTTGCTCCCTATAGTCTATACCCCCCCCCCCTTTGCTTGTCCCTTATAGTCTATACCCCATCTGACTTTGCCTCCCGTCAGCCCCCAGCTGCTACCATCAGCAGATTTACCTCCATGGCGCGTGTTAATAATGGATACAGGAGGAGGTAAATGTTTAATGCTGCTCCACTTCCTGGTTCAGACCCGGCGAGCTGCTCCACTCTGACATTACACTCTCCAACACTATACTAGCCCCGTTCTCCTGGCGCCCGCTCACTGTGTCTCTGCACCAGAACATATGTATAGGGGTCTGGAGGGAGGTGCGCTGGTTACTTCGACAAGCACTGATAAGAGTTGATAAGACTATTACAAGCCTGTTCCCTGTTTGTCCCTATTTGTATGCATAGTGGTATGTCTTATTTGTGGGTTTAAACTCAACCAGCGAAATTTAAAATGGCAGACCCACTGGGTATAGGCATGTAGCTGGATTCATTACCAACCAATCAGATAATACCCTGCATCCACTGCAGAATTTCTAGGGTACATTATGTAACAGCTGGTACCCATGTGACAGCTGTTATCAGTGCTTATCTCGCCAGTACTAGCCTAAGTAATGGACGCACCCACAGTATGACGGGGTCGACCTAATTTGCCCGTGGGCGCAGCCATTACTTAAAGGGATACCTTCATCCACAGAAAGGGCTGCCAAGGTCTAGGGACTTTCAGAGGAGGGGGGAAGCTAGAGATACAATGTTACATGATGCCACATGTCTATCACCCCTCCTGGTGTGAGGGACTGGAGGGCTGCTTGTCACAATTCATACAGAGGTAAAGTAGCATTCTCACAGAGCGTCTCCGACTCACAATCCTAGTACTGTTCTAGTCTGCTATGTGGTAAGTGTGAGTGGTGAGAATGCCCCTTCAAGTTGTGGCAAGGGGGGGGGGGATCAAGTGCTGCAGCGCCATCCGCATTGAGTGGCTAGAGTGGAAACTACACACAGTCATTCTTAACCATATTTTAAGCAGCTATTACACAAAAGCTATTCAAGTTTAATTTCTGTTGTATTTTTTCCTGGGAAGATCTACCCTTTTGCAACTTATATTTCAATGCAGCATTATAAAGCTTCTGTCATTATCTCAATATGAGGGTTTCATTCAGTAGTGCCACCTCATGCCAATCATGTATACTAAAGACCTTCTAACAGGTTTGGATCACACTGGACTGTACAGTGTGGCCTCCTCCCTGCCCTATTTGAGACTGCCGCTACTAGGCTGGTGCAGCTGCATATATGCTCCGTGATATAGAGGGCGCCAGCGCACTTGATTCCCCCCCTGAGTTGTGGCAGAGACACACTGTGATGTGGCGTGTCTGCAGGTTGACCTGTGAGCCGCTGGAGTGGCTCTATTCTGGGTGCTAGAGACCTGTAGTCCTGTCCTTGGTGTAAGCTGTAAGGGGAGCAGCCTCCCCTCCATAATGCATGTCCAGTCTCTGCCTGATGACATGCCTTGTTATGCCCCATACATATTACTCTGTTAAACCCCCACCCTCCCTATATATAGGATTGAGGCTTCATCCCGACTGTTGCTGTAGGGGTACCAATGTGTTGGCCTTTAAACCGTTATGGTATTGAGGGTCCATACGTATAATTATTTATTTATCATCAATTTATAAACTGTTAGGGTCGACTGGTGCTGCTGCAGATTCACATCCTCCACTGCTCAACCCGGATATCTATATTTATATATATATTTATTTATTTATTTATTTATCTATTTATTCAATTTTCATTCATTTATTCATTTGTGATACGACATACTACGCTATACTAAGCTATACTGTGAAATACGATAGGGCCATATAGCATGGGTGGGTTGAATGTTTAATTTCCATAATTTTGCATCATAAAACAAACCAAAAAAAAAACCTGGGGAGCACCGCACTTGACCCTCGGCCTCGTGTGATACGGCTCCAGGGCCATCTCGTGAAGAACGATGTAAAGGGAACCCATGGTCGTTAGCCTTTGTCTATGTAACAGTTTAATATCATGTCGATGTGTGGAGGTGACTTTCACCTTGAGCCTGATACGGCCAGGTACCCAGTGTTTACCCACCCAGACACCCACGTGGACACCAGACAGTGGGGTCAGCACCAGCACAACCACATTGGTGATTCACAAACATCCAAGTGTTTAGGCACAAAAATACACCATAAAAGGTGTGATTCAGGTTACATGGTCGTATAATCTAAGCTGCATACTAAGCTAGGTAGTTTTCTTGATGTTGATATTGATACAAATATATCATTTCAAAAGAATCAAGGTTTGTACTGTGTTCTCTTGCTTTTTCCCTCAATTTCATTTTGGCTTCAATGAAAGGCTTACAATGCAACTGCGAAGCTTGATTTCCCAATAGAAACATTAAAAATCAGAGTCAATCTAAGAATTCTGTAATCAAGATTTGTATCATTTTTCTTGTTTTTCAATTCTTTTCAAGCTTCAATAAAACCAGTACTGACTATGACGGCCACGTTATCTTAACATCTCTTACACCACCCTCTTATATAACCTACACTGGCCTCCTGGACCTCTCCTTTTCTCAGTGTCCTGGTCACCACAGACGCTCTGGTGTCAGGTTCCATCATCCTGACTCAGGACAGGTCCATTAGCTGTTATGTGTAGCACTGAAAAACGGCTTGCAATCCAACTGTAACGTTTGATTGCCAAATAGAGACATTAAAACTCAGAGTCGATCTGTTCAAAAAGTCTTATCCAAGGCACAACCCCAAGACATCCAAGGTGAACAGGTCGATAGGTGTAACATTGAGTGTGTGACCTTCCTACTGCCGGGTGAGCTGCTCCATGGGCCGGGTGAGCTCCTGGGCGGGGGGGACTCATATCTGAAATGACTACCCACCTCCAAACGCCCCACGGAAGCGGTAGTGGTGGTTCTCAAAATTAGGGGGCGGTGACTCTCGGCACGCTCAGAAATAGGGGGCAGTTAATCTAGTGGAGGGGCAATTATTAGGGTGTAAATGAAAATGTAAAGAGAACAATTATTATCCATGTCTACTTCACTATTTGCATCAGGAAATAAAGGTCGATTTCAGGGGTCCCCGAAACAACAGGGGCGGTGGATGATCTGTAAGGAATCAGGGGGCGGTCACCTGCATTTATAAGGGGCGGTGGTTTGCACCTCCTGTTTTTAGGCGGGCAGTAGTTTGGCAGTCGGCAGTCCCCGCCAAAGAGTGAGTAGCCCCCCGGGGGTGAGCTGCTCCATGGGCGGGGTGAAGGGTACGGGGCATGGGGTGAAGTACAGGGGGCAGGGCGGGCTCCTGTTACCGATCTCTGCCCCAAATATAGACCAATGCAGCAAGAAAGGGTGACATTTTCATAATACAGTTGTGTTTGCGCTGATTTGAACATTGTCTGCAATGGCTATGTTAGTAAACATCGCATATCAGGAGATTCACAGGACAACTATCTTTCGAATAGTGTATAATAGAAGAATGCAGGATTTTGAGATTATATCTAAATATGTGTCGGGCACATTATGGAAATATACGGTCCTCACAACTATACAGGATTTCTGGCACTTCCTAAACAATGACAGGTCCTCACAAGAAGCAGTGTTTGAACTACAAGCAGTGCAAACAATGAGGGCGAAATATACCCATGGCCGTGATCTCTCTTTTCACTAGCCACACTAGTCCAGCCCTGTCTTGCAGCTTGGATTGTGGGCAATGGCTACCTTTTCACCTGCTTGATTCCTAACCGTCATGACGCTATGTTCAAATAACTTCAGATAAAATAGACCATAATCAACATAAATATTATTGATAAGTCAGTTCCATAGGGGATATCCCACAGTATGGCGTCGCTA
Source organism: Harmothoe impar (assembly GCA_947462335.1). Classification (NCBI taxonomy): domain Eukaryota; kingdom Metazoa; phylum Annelida; class Polychaeta; order Phyllodocida; family Polynoidae; genus Harmothoe; species Harmothoe impar. The sequence continues at coordinate 75,419,675 of OX381709.1, read as the reverse complement.
CTGTCCCATCCATACCCCAGTCACAGCACCAGGGCACAGTAAGTGGCACCCTCTACTCTGTACCCAGGCGGCATGTATCCTCTGGGTGTGGTCGCCGTATGTATCTTATCTCTGATAACAGAATGAGATTGTATGTCTTCAAATACTGCTTACTTCAGCCTCTCTGCTTACACCTTTTGCTGAGTTGCAAGTGATTAGGTATGGCTATGCAGAGTTCAATGTGAATGATATACTCAGTGAGTAACTGTACCTTAATATGCATAAAGATCTCATATGTGTATGTCCTTTACAATCAGTTCTTACTTAGACTTATCACCACTTGCAGTAAAGTATACAGAGTTGTCCCTGCTTAATCTATACCAGTCTAGTTATTTCATGTACTTTGTGTGACCTGTTTAGCTTATCGTTAACACCACCAATAGATCTAGCGTAACATTGTAATCTGTAGGGTGTGTATATACCCGGCTATATACATAGTGCAGATGACAGCTACTTTCATTTTCAGACATCCAAACACCCAACAAAGGCATTTACACTGTATTAACTGCCACAATCTAAGTATATTATGGCCAGGCTATACTTTACTATAGGCTTACCGAATAACCACCACGCCGATAGCTCTGTGCTAAAGAAGCTTTGAATTACCAGTATTGGATTGCTAAACGTTGCTTGCTGCATATTGACCCTCTCTGCGGCCTGCCGGCCCCTCCTGCTGCCCCTGCTAAGTCGTCACAAATCGGGGTATGGACACACCATACACACACACCGAGCTACACACTGGTCACCTGAGCATCAGGACCACAGTGGGCGCTGCTGGTGTGGTGGGATGTAACAACAGCAGCGCCATTTCTGTACATTTCTGTACGGAAAGTGCATGTAATTCCATAAGTCATCAAGCTATAAAGAGCTATAAAGGCATTTTTAAAGGTTATCTCCTTTTGGACAGGGAGTGTTAGACATCTATTCCAATCTAGTATTGAAAATATTGAATTAATCAGAGGATAAGATACCAAAGAAAAGTGCCCTGCAAGTTATTGTTATTTGTATTGCTCTTCCAACCCAGTGTACTCGCATCGATCCAGAGTGGATCAACCCCCTAGGACTGGCATGATGCATGAATGCAGCCCTTGTGAGTAGACTCTCCAGGGTTACTGCAAATCACAATAAAGTACACAAGTTCTAGAATTTGAATAAAGACAAAAATTATTTTCTCAACTATACTTTTCTCAACTGTCTAATTCTCAGTGGGAACAACCAGGGGAGGGGAGGAGGAGGGAGGGGGTAGTGCGTGGCGGAGTAGAGTTCTCACTGAGGCAGGCCAGTCTGGGTATTAACATGCACTTGGATCAGCAGGACCTTTCCCCATCTCACGGTGCAGGTACAGAACAGTGCACACTGTGCCCGCAGCCATACCTCGCCCTACACACACGTGTTACGTAAGGGCGTGTTGTGTAACGGGTACAAGGTCCCTGGGCACGGTCTAACCTCCACCTCCCGCCACATGGCACCTGCTGCTACGTGGTAGATATGGTACACGTGAGGCGCTGTATTAGTGTTATACGTCAGAGTTCAAGGCTATTAAAGTCAAATCTCGTTATAGGGAGGGCCTTTTTGGCAAGGCAACTTTGCTCCTTATACATAAAGCAATATACCTTATAACTAATATATATACAATGTACTAAATGATGAGAGAACAGACATTTTTTGCAATGGAAATGTGTTCCTTATAACAGGAAATTTCTTATATCAGTCCTCATACAGGCATACAGTGAAATGTCGTTATGCGATAGAAGAAGGGCATTTTGGCAAGGCAAATTTGCTCCTTTTAAGCAATGTTCCTTTATAACTAATACTAAATATAGAGTGAATATGAAGTCATCACTGAATATCAGGAAGTTCCTTATGTCAGCCTTCCTTGTAAGGAGATTTCACTTCACTACAATGAATATTAAAACATCGTGCTTTCAAACATTTAGCCGGCAATGTCTGCCCCGCCCACGGCAGGGAGAGCATGTATACCCCCTGGTATACAGACTGCGTGGAAGGTGGAAGGTCGCCACGCCAAGTTAAAGCTGTCCCGGCTAATTCAAACAAAGAAGGTAACCCTGTGTTTGTGCCTCCCCTCCCGGACCCCACGCCATACATACACCCTCCTGCTGGAGGAGGGCCCTAGGTGTGCACCAGTTACTGGTGTAACCCTGTAAGGGCCGCAGGGGGCTTTAAGGTGCTATGTCCTTGGTCGGCATGATGCCTGAATGCAGAACCAGCATGTAATCCTGCGCTGCTGCATTGATACATCATGGCGACCCTTTGGGAGTGTATCAACCCAGACCCAGTAGCTGATGCTTAAATGCAACCCTGGCGAGTTACTCACCAGGGCTGTCTGCATATGTGTTATAGGGCATTGATTCATTATGTCGTCCAAAGGGCTGCATAGTGGTCTAAGGTGCTATGTCCGTGGTCGACATGATGCATGAATCGTGGTCGACATGATGCATGAATGCAGCCCTGGCGAGTCTAGCCTGCATTCATATATGTCGACCCTATGGGGTTGATACTCTCCTGTAGGATCGGCAGGACACATGAATGCAGCCCTGGTGAGTTACCCGCCAGGACTAACTACTAAGTATGCATTCATCATGACGATAAAGGGCATCATGCATTAAAGCACTATGCGGCCTTTAGAGGGTTAGCGGGTCGGAGTGGTGGGTCGGGGTAAGGGGCCGTCCATAAAGTATGTCACGCCTGAGGGGGTGGGGGGGTCTTATTTTTGTGTGACTTAGTGTGACAGGGGGTGGGGGGGTCTATGGACTTGTGTGACGTCACATTTTTTTAATTTTGTTACACATACCAGTAAAACAGGTCGCTACCCAGTGATGCCACGCGCCCCAAGCTGGCCCCATCATAAGTTCTACCTTGGACTCACAGTTGGAGATTGAAAATATTGCGCCACTCCGACCCTATTTGCGATATGCTAAGGCATTCCCGCCATGCAGTATAGTAGGGCAGACGAACGCTGTCTCGACGATTTTCCCGCGCCAATATCTCCGGCAGCGGAGCTGCTGGTAAACAGTATAAATGCTGTATAATTTAGTGACATGTGCGGGATAGATACATATTTGTAATTGTAGTAGATCTACAAGTCCTAGCACCTTCCAAATTCACACAAGTGAAGACCCCAGGTATGAGAAAATTATAACTGTGATAGATCAGTTTATTAATGCAAAATTGGATGCCCATTTGAAAGTCACTAATGCTCCAAGTTAGAGTGCATTTAACATGGGCGAACAGGGAATAACTTCTCAAGGACGGACAATGGATCAGGAGCTGGAAAAGAATAACTTTGCACACACTGGAGAGGTTTGGTCAAAGTTTTGTCACAAAACATGATAGATAAAGACCAAGTGGTTGCAGAAGAAATAAGTAGCTACAAAGCCTGAGAAATTGAGAGCAACACATGTGTGAGGGAAAGTCATTATATCCAGCAGATTGTAAAGTGTCCAGACAAAAAAAGTTGCTCAAATCCAAGGAGCTCTTATATGATGTTGATCAAGGACAGATTCTTACCAGTACTAAAGGCTGTGATCCACACAGCCAAAGATGGCCTTATAGTGAAACTAGATAGGTCAGGGAACTGCCCCTCAGTATTTGTTAGCCTCGCACCCAGCAACAACATCTTTTGAAGATCTGCAGACAATCACCCAAAGGGTCTGCCCCATGACTTTGCATGTCCTAGTCGACAGAACAAGGCATCCAAATGAATCTGCAAGGAATTGTACCTAACATCAATTAGGTCAGTCACTTGACATCTGAAGACATGTGGCCAAAGGAAGAAGAAAGGAGAGAAATCAAAACAAGGTTCTTCCAGCATGACCTACAGTCTGATTCTAGTACATATCACAGGGGTGTTTTAACCGAGGGGGACGGGGGGGGGGGACATGCCCCCCCCCCCAACACTTTTGACCAACCCCAAAAAAGTGCAATCCAAAAAGGTCAAGAAAAAAGGGGTCAAAAAGGGTCAATATACCCCTCAGAAACTTTGAAACTGCTTGCCACGCCCCTGTATCATTCCAGTATGTATTGCCACTAAGCAATAATGTGAACTCATGTATGCTATCCAGAACATGGACCATGGAGATCTGATGGATAGAGAAAGTATTTCAATACCACACAAGGATGGATCCAGGTGGGGGCCATGGTGGGGGGGGGGGGGGCGGGGGCATCCCGCCCCTTTTTGCTATAGACTTTTTATGTAAATGGGTCCAATACCATCAGCACATTGCCTATATCAAGCCCCCACTTTCTCAAATTCCTGGATCCACACCTGCCACAGATTCACCAGCACAAGAGGTGTGACAGGATAGCAGTAGCACACCTGTTATTTCTGTAAACACTGTCAATAATCTATGGATCGAGGATACCTCAGTTGCAGAGATCTAGAGTGCCATAACTATTGGTGTGAACATGATACTGCCACTTTGAACAATTGGAATTAAAAGGGGTCTTTTCAATAAGATCCATTAACATTGGGTCTAAAGGTATTTCAGAGACGGAAGTCATACCTTAACACATTTTGATAGCAAATTAATTGTAATAAGCCTTATAAACTATTACTGGGTTAAGATAATGCATGTATGTTCCCTTATCAAATTATGGGACTAGACTGATACGGTACCTAATTATATGCAAAGGGGGGGGGGTGTCAACAGATTTGTGACGTACTTTTCTAGGGGGTGTCGGAAAAAGTGTGACAAAGTGTGACATGGGGGTGGGGGGGTGTTCAAAATGGCCCAAAAAAGCGTGACATACTTTATGGACGGCCCCTAAGAGCCTTGGGGTAAGAGGGCAATTAATCCTGTAGCAACCATTGAGAGAAACTGTCTGAGCACGCAGTTAATTCAATACCAGAAGTGGTACGGAGGTACTGCCTCCATCAGTAGGCAATGCGATATCATTAACTACAGGAAGCTCAATAATATTACTGTATTATCTCGCTGCTCCCACTGGCACTGTCCCTAGCCTTGCCGAGGGTTACACCTTTAAAGAGCCACTGTAACGTCCCTGACTACTTTGTACCATCGTTTTTAGTACGTCTTTCTGGGCAATATAGTATACATCTAACAGCAGCAGGTTACATGGTAAGTGAGTAGTGGCCGCAAACACGGCTTCCACACCATAACAAAGCCTCCACCGCCGCACAGAGGCCGACAGCAGGTCACGTGGTGTATGACGTAGCGAGAGTCTTCCACCCAGGTGTGATAGCTGCCCCACAAGCAGTAAGCCTATGACAGTGTCCACTGGTTGTTGTGGGGGGGGGGGGGGGGGGCTCCCTTCCTCAAATATGAATATGATATACCATAGTACATATATAGCAACATTGACTCAACAGATTCATTCGTGATATTCTGTTTCTGCAACCCCGCAGTACAAATTACAATTGGTAGCTGAGTCTGACTAGTCAATATACATGTAAGTCTACAATAGGTCCTACAGACCCTTAAACATGTAATTGTTTAAATATCATGGCCATGGGGGGACACCCGACTTTTTGTGCTTAAATGCATCTATAGTGCATGGTTTTACATTTCACCTCAATGAGGCATAGTTCTATCGAATCTATTGACTTTGATATACATGTTCAACTGCATGTGTATTCCCAAAGTTTGATAACCTTTCTTAATACACACCCACTTATACCCTTTTGATCATAAAAGAAGACATTTCATGTTCATTAATACCATCCACATCATACCGGTACATGATAGGGAGGTGTGGATTGCAAAGTGTTGGAAAGTGAGCTGCAAACATTGGAATTTATTTGGAGGCGGGGGAGGGGCATTATTATTTCTTTTCTTGACAGACAGATAATATCATGTAGAAGATATCTATACAATTCATGCTCTAAAATAGTGAAAATCTGGGGGGGGATGGAGGGGGGGTTATTGGATATTTCATAGGCTTTTGTCGTTTTGTGCAAGATAGGCTATTAGTGATTATGTGAATAGCTATCATATAACCAATATAATTTTTATGCATATACATACACATGTACCGGTATATGCCACTAGATGGGTACTTCTTTTTTTTTGGCCATATCACTGTGTCACTTTTTAGAGGAAACAGTGTGTTACTCATCACTTTTTATATATACACGTGTATATGAACTTTGAGAAAAGTCTCTATAGGTCGATTTTTATATATAATTTTTCTGTGTTTATCGATTTTTAAAAGGGCGTGTGGCCTGTGTTGATTTTTGAAAGGGCTGCGTCGATTTCTATCCATGTAGATGCACATATATGTAGTATAGCTCTATATTCAGTAGCAGATCCAGGGGGTCTATGGAGGTCTGGACCCACTGAATATGACTCTTGCTATGACTCTAAACTATAGGAAATGTGGCACGGGCCCTCCCCGTGCCCCCCTCCCCCCATTGACTAAATTTTCTTGCCTGTGCCCCCCCATAGACTACCCCTGGATATACATATGGGTAGAGGCACCCTAATCAGCCTGCCCTCCGTGACGTCACAAGATGGCCAGAGGTGATAAGGCCAGGTGAGCTGGGTGTGGGTGGAGGTGCAGGGGGTGGCGACCCCTGTATGGCTAGAGTGGGAGTATCAGCACCCTTATATATGTGAAGGCTATGGGTTGTCTATGATCTAAATAGTGACGGGGAAAAGAGAATACGTCAAAATCGTGTCACAGGTTCTTTAAATCGACTCCTGAGTCATATAGTCATTATGTGGAATCAAAAACGCTATTGACAGTTCGAACTGTCAATAGTGGAAAATATTTCTCTTATTGACAGTTCACACTGTCAACAGTGGAAATTATTCCTGTTATTGACAGTTCCTCATGCGAACTGTCAATAGTGGAATATTTTTGTCTTATTGACACTTCTCACTGACAATGGAGTAAAAAAGTGTTTTTTTTTGGCAAAAGTGTTTTTATTCAGCAAAATCGGATTTGCCCCCAAAATCGTTTTTGGACCAAAAATCGGTTTGGGACCCAAAAAACGGTTTTAGACCCAAAATCTCTCTTGTATCCAAAATCGGTTTTGTCCCCAAAATTGGTCAAAATCGGTCTGGAGCCAAAATTGGTCAAATCTGTTTTGGAGCCAAAATTGGTCAAAATCTGTTTTGTCCCCAAAATCGGTTTTGGAGCCAAAATCGGTTTTGCCCCGAAAATTGGTTCTGCCCTAAAAACTGGTTCTGCCCCGAAAATCGGATTTCCACCAAAATCGACTTTTCCACCAAAATCGACTTTTCCACCAAAATCGTCTTTTCCACCAAAATCGACTTTTCCACCAAAATCGACTTTTCCACCAAAATCGACTTTTCCACCAAAATCGACTTTTCCACCAAAATCACTCTCAGGGTTGTGACGGATAAGGAACTGTCAATAAGGGAAATTCCCACTATTGACAGTTCATTGAAGAACTGTCAGTAACGCTATAATTTACCACTATTGACAGTTTGAACCGTCAATAAGAGAAAAATATCCAACTATTGACAGTGCGAACTGTTGACAGTTTGAACTGTCAATAGCTAAACCAAGGTGGGCTGGCTATTGACAGTTCAAACTGTCAATAGTAGAAATCAATCTGCTTATTGACAGGTTGAACTGTCAATAACAGAATAAAATTCCCTTATTGACAGTTCAAACTGTCAATACCAGGATATAATTCCCTTATTGACAGTTCACACTGTCAATAGTGGGATATTATTCTCTTATTGACAGTTCCTTTTTGGAAGTGTCAACAAGAGAATCGTTTTTCCCTTATTGACAGTTCAAACTGTCAATAAGGAAATTATATCCTGGTATTGACAGTTTGAACTGTCAATAAGGGAATTTTGTTCTGTTATTGACAGTTTGAACTTTCAATAGTCACGGCCATGTGGAAGAAGCTAACCATCGTTTAGAGGGACAATAATTATAATATTAGTCATTAAATCAATTCGTTATATCAAACTAAACTTGGGTTCTGCTGAGTCATTCGTGCGGACGGTAACCACGTTTCTAGGGTTACGTTTTGACGTAACCACGCACGGACGCCATACTGTGCCGGGTACACTTTTAGATGCTTCAGTACGGGGGGCGCCGTTCAAGCTCTAATTTCTTCAAATTTATGACAGGTGGGGACTTTATTTTGATACCGCAGAGGGCTACGGTACCCCCGGCCATGGTGTGCAAGCCATTAAGCATTTAAAGCAATATCATGGCCATAATCGGACATTATCTAGGCGCAGGGTGCCAGTGTTGAGACTTCATAACGCAGAGCAGAGAGCACAGGCGACAACACTGTACCCGGGCCAATATGGCGGCCGTGCCTGGTAACGTCAAAGCGTAACCCTAGATACGTGGTTTTCGGCCCAACGAATGGTGTGGTGTACATATTATGGGATACATGGTGTCCCAGATTGGGATTTATCTTAAAGCTGCTATACAAGCTGCCACACTAAAATTTACGTGAGATGCTGGTTAGAATGCATGTCATTTCCCCTGATATACTTCTTGGAATTTATAGTCTAGCTCGGGACAGCGGCCTATCTTGCACATCTCTTATATAAATATGTTATGTAAGCTACACTGGGTCCCGGTATATCTCTTTTTCTCAGTGTACTGGTCACCACAGACACTCTGGGTGTCAGGTTTCATTTCTTCACTTCGTCAATCGATTAACTGTCATGACATATGAGCACAAGAATATTTCTTTGAATTTAGCGCATGAATAAAATAATAAAATACATTGAGATCCTACCATTGCAATGCACTAAGAAGACTATCTATTACTACGCAGAAAGTTAACTATGTATATTAATGAGGTAGCATGGCAGATTTAAGCAGTTCACAATGCAGCCACAAAGTGGTGTGGCGTGTGCGGGGGTTCTTGTGGCGCGGCTAATCCTTATTGAAAGCCGTCCAAATCTGTGCACGGCCGTTTGACCCTCTCACATCAATACAGGCACTCAGTCAGCATGGTGCTTTAATGTATCATAACCCTGGTCGGCATGATGCATGAATGCAGCCCTGGCGAGTAACTCACCAGTGCTTCATTCAAGCATCATGTCGAGCATACAGGGTCGACGCACTCCCGAAGGGTCGGCATGATGCATGCATGCAGCCCTGGCGAGTAGACTCGCCAGGGCTGCATGCATGCATCATGACGACCAATGTTAGAGCACATTAAAGCACCCTGCTGTCCTTAGAGGGTTAATGCCGGCACCCAGTTGGACTGACCCCCAGCCGGTGTGTGCTGCTATATGTGTCGACACGGTGATCAGCCGAGTATACATCCCATATATTATATATAGACGACTTGGTGCTGCAGGTAGTTTGTGGTGTCTGGTGAGTGGGTGACTACCCCCCCCCCCCCACCCTCCCATACACACACACATACATAACTCAATGTACCTCTCACCTCTCCAGACTGGCCATAGTCCATGCCATGACCAGGCCTTGGTCCTGGGGCCTTGTATAGAGGTGCAAGGGACGGCGTGGTAGCCGTGCCATCTTGAGGGACAATTACTCCATAATCATTTCTAATGTTATGATTCATTCCTTACACTAGAGGGAGAAGGTTAACGACGGCATTGTACATGTATGCATACGGAACATAAAATGACAAGTATACTCCCCTTTAGGCCAATATTCTATTGGTATCATTTAATTCACGATATTATAGCAAGCCTACAATTGCTGTTCAACACAGTTTTTTAAACACTCAACATGGACTTGCTCAAGTCAATGATTTCTAAGACAATTTAAATATGGCATGAAAGGAAATAATTTTGTCTTTTTGTTTTTGGCCCTCCCCAAGATCTAGAAATGGGGTGGGATAGGAGTGGTGTAGAGCCTGGAGCCAGTCTACACTGAACTCTCAGTGACTGAACAGGAAAAGCTGGCATTTAGACTGTGCAGCAGCAGGCATATCTTTACGTGTGTAATGGGTGGTGCCCGTGTCTGTATGTGTATCAGTGCTGCTTAGTGAGGGTTAGGTAAAAAAATGTGTGTTTCAGGTTACATGGTCTGAATATCTAGGGTAGCTAGGTCGAATTTAAAAAAACTGATTTTTCTTTTACTTTAGCCTGAAAAGTAGCCAGTATTCGACTCGCAAGCTTCAGTGCTGAGTCGCCGCGGACGGCCTCAACTCCCGAAATATCAAACAGACTCTAAAATTGCCCCAAAATGAAAAAAGAAAATCATATGGATAAAAATGTCTAGGGTCGGCCCTGTTTTGATAGGTAGGGTTGGGTAAAGTTAAACACACCTTTTTTCATTTGGCCTTATAGTAGTAGGTGCATATCTATGTGATAGGGGGTGAGCAGCTCACTGCTACACTCTGAGCAACTCACTGCAGTAAGACAACATATCACATAGACTTGCTAAAATCCCTCCCAGCTAACAAAAGACGTTAATAAATGTCAAAATAGCGTTTTAACGTTATTTAACGGTTTGCCACAACAATGAGACACATAGGGAAACGTTATATAACGTTGTATAACGTTTTATGTTTACTGGGCTGATACTAAAGGTATACCTATAAATGGTATTGAATATTACTTCAAATTTAGATTGATACATGATACACCTGTCTGTGGATTAGTTCCTCCTCTCTGCTGTTCCTGGAACAGAGACAGTCGCCAGTCTATTTATATCACAGTGTCTAGTGCAGGCAGACAGACAGTATTAGACTCTATACAACAGCAAATCACATACATGTATAACACACCAGCTCTGGGACAGATGATGGTTATAGTCACATATATAATGTAAGAGACCTAAAGCTATCATCTAAGCGAGATGACTGATGGACCCCCCCCCCCCCATTATTTATCCTATCACGTCGTGTTATGGTGTAGTCTAGGACTTCCCTTGTTGTGTATACCCCCCCCCCCCCACACACACACACATATGGCTGCAGGCAGACCTGTACTGTGTGTCTTTTTAGTATTCCCACAGTAAAGCTAGCCGGAGCATCCTACGCTCAATCGCAATCTCAGTCAGCAAGATAAGGCAGATATCAACCAGCCATCAAGATAATGTGGCTATCACCTGAGGCCGAGAGAGGCCTGTTTCCTAACAGGTGAATCCCACCCAACTTTTAACAAAACCTCCCAAGGATGATTTAATTTACAGGTCATAATAACCGTTTTATTACTAGAGGCACCCTCTAACCATTTCCCAGATTTACCAATGCATTGAATTTGATGAATACAAATTCACAAATTATTAACAATTTTCAAAGAAACCCCATCATATCAATATGTCCATCTTGAAGTGCAATACGTGTACACGTAGTACAGTCACAGTGACGGGAGCACTGATAATATACTGAGATGACCTCTGAAGCACAAGGCCTAGGAAATAGGTGTGTGTCCGGTCACCCGATCCTAGCTACCAAATCAGGGCCGACCCTGTTTTTTACAAGCATTTTTGGAAATGTATCTATAACCAAAATGTTGAATTCAAAAACAACAAAATAAACAGACTTAATTCTTGTTTGGCCTAATGCAGGTATCACCTGGTGGTCAGTGTGCCCTGACAATGGCCCCATCCTGCAGCTTATAGACCAGGGTAGACCGGCCCCTATCTGTAGCCGCAGATAAGGTGGTCGTGTCAAGTAAACAGTCCTGTGTGTATATCATATGGACACTGGTAGAGATTATAGTAAAGGACTCCTTCCTTGTCTATAAAAGTGTGCTACATGTGGGTATAATATACAGTTTTGACAGTGAAATATACACAGCCAAAAATAATTTTCTTACCCCAAGAAAATACTAGAATCAAGATTAAATTTTCTCGATTCAAGGAATAAACTCATTCTGAGTTTTTACGTTTATCTTGTTTTCAGAAAGGGGAAGCTAAAAAAAATATCTTATATTTTTCTAGTATTCTTCTAGAAACAAGTATTCAAGATTATTTTTCTTAAGAAATTTTCTTAAAACTGGTAATTTGTGCACCCAACAAGATTATATCTTATATTACTGAAATAAGAAAGTTCTATTTCTAGATTTAAGATTGCTATGTCTTGAAAACCTGAAACCATGAATCCAAAGTGTCAATTAGGGCGAAAAAATATGCAAGTATAATCTATTATGTGATGGTTATGACCATACTTAATGCCTTCATCAAATTCCTTCCATTATTTGGGAATTTTATAGGTGTGGAATGTGAGTTCAGTAAGGTTCTATAGGGATCAAGTGTACATACTACTAAATAAGAATTATTTTCTTAAATCAAGAACATTAGTTACATGTTGTGCCACAAGAGGCCACCACTATGCAATACAACAACTTTCTTATCAAACAGGGTATACATTTCTGCCTCAAAATAAGTCCCAAAGAAACAGAAGAGGGTAAAAATATGTGGGAAAAGGGGAAATTTGTTAGGGATTAATTTGATGTAAGAACCCTTGTTCCAATGAATGAATTATAATAACTATAGGGAGAAATGATAAGAGACACCATTTGCTTGATAATATCATTTGAATAAAGGGAAGGATTACCTGTCCCATTACATGAAGTGAAATGACTTTGAATAAAGGTCTATTTGCTTAAACTTCTGTTGTAGCTACAAAAAGCTGCATTTAATCTGATGAACCTCTCTCTGATGCTCTGGCATCAATCCTTTCTCTCTAAGACTAAAATTAAATATAATCATACCCCTTTCCCAGGCAAGAACATCAATCTTGTTTATTTACTTGAATAAGAAATTAAAACTTACTTAAGAAAAATGTTTTCTAGAAAAAAGGTCCATTCTGTAAGAAAGATTATCTTATTTTGAGAAATATGTCAGGAAATATCATCTTGATTCCAGTATAAAATACTTGATTTAAGAATTTATTTCTTGTTTGTTTTTCTTGTTTGTTTTTCTTACTCTAAGTTTATTAAACTCAACCATGCTTTCAAGTAAAATTTTGTTATCCTACGGACAAACTTGTTTTAAGTTTATTTTACTTAAAACAAGAAGTATTTTCTGAAAATGAGAAAATTATTTTTGGCTGTGTATATATAGTATATACAGTCTAGGGTAGATTTACCATGAGTCGGACACATACCCTGAAGCGGACAATGAAATTTGAGGTTATTTATGTACCCTACTACATACTTCTAGTGTGTTTGTTTTGGAAAAAATAACACTTTATTATTGTTCACAAATAAAGGGCTTAAAATGCTTGAATCACCACAAAATCTCAAGGTTTGTGTCCGACTCCAGGTGGATCTACCCTACGTATTATACACGTATAAAACAGGACCATAACAGCTACATGTTCACGTATAAGGAACTTCCCTTTGTAAGGTGCACGTTTCTATACCCATGGTCCTGATCGTGTTTTCTCTTTGTTATTGCTTAAACATTGGTATAAGGAACTTTCCTTATGATTTTAAATTTGTCATGCCCTCCTTATAACGATTTGAGAGAGGATCTTATTATAATACAATGTGTGCATGTACATAACCATGTACAGTACATGGGTAGACGGTAGTCTGACAGCAGTCCCTGAATTACCCCCCACATGTTGACATGTCTACCTACATCCAGGGAAATATATCTAATATCAAAAGTATATTATACTATATAATATTTATTGATTGTCAGGGAGTGGGGCAAGTCTATGGTAACATTGACCCGGCAGCTAAAGGTCTGTTGTTTTGGGTGTGTGCCTGCTAGATAATCTATGTTTCTTCTTTTACATTCATAAAAGATGTCCATATAAAAACACAATAAAAAAACAGTTGGATTGCATGCTATAATGTCGTAGGTAGGAAAAGTCGAATACTCTTGTTGCGTATTTCGTTGCGTGACCATTTCTCTTGATTCATTGATCTATATTATTTAGAGTCGGTGTGAGAGAGAAGAGACTATGTTGGAAGATCTTCACTTCAGTGAGGAGAAAATTATCACATGTATGTATACACATAATGTACTTTTAATACGTGTTGGAGCCTATTTGTTACTTGAAGTACAAGCAATAGAAGTAAATATATGCATACTGTAAATAGTTAGTGTAGGTACACAGTAGAATCTACTGTAGATTTACAGTAGAATCCATTGATTTACAGTAAAATCCACTATCGATTTACAGTATATTCTACTGTTTACCTACGATCAACTGTACACATATTAGTGGAATCTACTGTACACCTACAAAAATGGCAACCAACTTTTTAGAGTGCACTATGTCCATAATAATATTACACACGCCTGTGAGCCAACTGTGTACAACTGTGTATTGTTTTAACAAGTGCAATATACATGTACACTGTTCGGTCTAGGCCAGGTCATAAAACTGATATACCATAATGTGGCTCTGCCTGCATGATGTTTTGTACACTACATGCATTACATATAACCCCTTTAAAGCCCGCATAATGCTTTAATGCACAGGCGAGTAATTTGCCAGTGATGCATTCATGAATCATACCAACCATTGGGGAGTGTATCAGCCCCATATGGTCAGCATGATGCATGAATGCAACTCAGACAAGTTACTCTTTTGGGCTACAAATCATGACGACCAATAGTGCATTAAAGCACCATGTTCCCACTAAAGGGTTTCAGGCTGATCTCTCTCTGTGTATATGCCCCATGGTGGTGTCTGGATCTTGGCACACCCTCAGCTAGATGATGGAGTATGGACAGGGGCTCGGGAATGATAGCTCTATAGTGAGGAGACAGACAACGTATGTATCTATGTGTAATGCCTATCTAATCATATTAACACATCAGTTATTATGATTGATTATAAGCCAGGGAGGGATCATTATTAACAACAGGGGGTCTTTGTGGATTTTGGTACCATGCCAAGTTGCCCCCCCCCCCCATACACACACATCGAGCTCTCCATTTTTTTAACAGAGGGGTTGGTTGATTCGGAACCTTTGGGAGGGAAATCAAAAGTATTTCACTTTTTAAAAGCGAAAAAAGCAACGCTTTACTATGCATATGTAGCTATAAAAGAGGACGTCATCATTCTAATACCCACAGACCCACCTGTTGTTATAAAATGACCGCTCCCTTACAACAACATAAAGGTTGGTATCTGTATTGTTTTAATAGTGCAGTACATGTAGTACATGTATAGTGTACCACATGTAGTACTAGTAGATCCGGGCTGGTCCACCCCTATCATGTCCATACATCACCTCAGCACATATTACATATACCTTACTAAGTGTAAATCTTCCTCTTTCAGAGACTCTTTTGTGTAAAACGGGGCCATCTTATGACGCCTGCTTCATGTTTAGTGTTAAACCCTTTGAGGGCTGCATAGTGCTTTAAGGTGCTATGCCCTTGGTCGTTATGATGCATGAATGCAGCCCTGGTGAGTAACTCGCTGCATTCAAAGCATCATGCTGACCTTACAGGGTTGATACATCCCCAAAGGATGGTATGATGCATGAATGCATCATGCATGGCACATTAAAGCACTCTGCGGCCGTTTAAGGGTTGAACAATGATGACCGAGCCGTGCCTGTGTATATGCGGCGGGAATAGTCCCCTTTTTGCCGCCACTGAGGAGGCCATATTGAGGTCACATTTTGTCTCCCCATCCTCCCACCATGCACCATTGTCAAATAGAATTAAAAATAATGATATAGGAGAGAAATCAGAAAAATAAAAGAAGGCAAATCGTCTCATAATGGCCTGTTTTCTGTGGTGATGGTAAGGGGGAGGGGGTACTTCACGCTTGCTTGGCTGAGTAGCGTCCTGTGTACGATGTACAAAATGTATATCTTTCCCTTTCAGGATAAACAAAAACGCCTGTCTTCTGATATATAAACCGTTATAGGTAGCATAGTGATTTAATGCAGTATGGCAGCATACTGATTTACAATAGAGGGGCCTAATAGAGAATGTGATTTTATAGACATGATGCACGAATGCAGAGTACAGCTTTTACAGGGTTGATGCACTCCTGATGTATCAGCATGATGCACCAATGCAACACCGGCGAGTAGAGTTGGTGTATCATGGCAATACATGAATATGAAGGCATCATGCTGTCCTTAAAGGGTTAAGACACCCGTAACTCTACTTGCATACATTAAAACATATATATATATATTGGAGAAAGTGCAGGTTTACTTCAACAGGATACTATAAATGTTTCCTCCATTCTAATGTATAAGAACATCTATACAAACATATTGGTGTGAACTTTGTTGCTGTAAAATAACACTTTAACCTTGGAACTAGACTTCTTGCATATATATATATATATATATATATATAATATGATAAAGATTCAGAGTAATGTCAGCCACATGTGTCTTGGTAAATCAGACTCGTACAGACTCCATCTATACTCATGTTATATTCAGGTAACCCGATATATTCCCTTTTTCCGGCCTGACCCAAAGTTTGTGGGCCCTTTTTTCGGTGGGGGGGGGGGGGGGTGAGGGGGAGAACCCTTTTAGAGCTAATATATTTAAATCACTTTTAAACTGTACTAAATTAACCAAATAATCCTTTAAAGGATAGCCTTAGTCTAGAAAAAGAAATCGACCTTCCTACCCTATTTTCTTTTGGGGCTTGTTTCATACCAGTGAACAGAGCAAGACAAGTTCTTGGCCTTTTTTTTTAATATAAAGCAGTTGGAACTGGGAAAACGACCTTGTCTGTTGTCTGGGCTCATGTGACCTTGCACCTATTATCTAACATATTATATGATATATATATATCTATATATAAATATATATATAAATATATATATATATATATATATATATATATATATATATATATATATATATATATATACATATATATTACACACACACACATCATTATATAGGAATAATGATGGTTTCACTCCCATTAATGAGTGCAATATGTCACATCTGATCATTATATCTAATTGGACTTGTTATATAAACGTACCCCCAAGACACTGACAAACTGAAAGCCACTGTGGACGTGCTAGTCGTGTCACATAATTGCACATAATGTCTGCTATTAATGACTATCAAAATATTGACAATGTCACTTAGTTCAGAAATGCATTACTATCATATATACCAATATACATATAACACCTTACAATTACGACGAGGTATCATTTATAGTACTTCATTAACTTAAGATTATTAAAAATGGTTGTCACATTATCAACAAACTATGTGAATGTGAGGTTCATAGCGCTGAAATGTCCTTAACCCACGGTGGTAAGGTAGCACAATAGACCTTGTTGTATTGCATACCCGTGGTTTAAAACAGATAGACTATGGTTATGAAAGGGTATTAGAATTAACCACAGCACACTGGTAGACTATGGTTATGAAAGGGTAAGTAGAATTAACCACAGCTCCACCATCATCTGGCCCCACCGGTATGCTGTGGTTAATTCTACTTACCCTTTCATAACCATAGTCTATCTATTACATGTACTATCGGCCATGACACTTGTGGACGTCATCACTTGGCATCGTTGTTGTGATATGAATAGGTGTATTCACCATGTCCACCTTCCCACCAACAAGAGATACAATGTCTGCCAAGCCATGATAAACACAGTACCATACTTGTTCCACAGGACTCATTTATAAATGGTGTATATTTATCATCAGCCTATCCCTGCAGGCTGTGCTGGTAATACACCATTCATAAATTTCTCTCATTAGAATAGTTGTATCTGAGAGTCATACATGAGTACTGTGTGTTACTTGCTAGTTATTCTTCTATAAGAGTCAGTGCTTATACACCATGACAGGTGGAAGGACTGGGGGATAATGTGCTACTGTTGGAAAGACTTGAAATATGTATTATAGCTACTGTTGAAAGAATCAATATGAAGGCTAGATGTATCATGAACTTTGAGTCAATAGAAATGTGTGAAACTCAAAACTCATGTATTCCCTTACCTTACAACAGAATGTAGGATCTTGAGTGTATATTTGCATTCCTGGTTCCCCCCTCATAAAAGTCTTAGAACTATACTTAACTATTTACAACTTGTGTGACAACCCACACACTATATCTGCATAGTACTACAATAATGTGCAGTGCCATACCTGTGTTGTGTGCAGTAGTTGATCATACTTGTGTCAGTGTGGATGACAGGGGCTCTGATATCAACAGTGGCTGTGTAATCACCCTGTGTGATTGATGTCTGATACCCAGCACTGTGTGATAATCTGTTGACACACTACCCTATAATGAACATGGCTATAGCATGGAGGAGTAACTCTCTTCATACCCTTAGGCCTAAAAGCAAAACGTCAATTTAGGTATTATAGTCCTACACTGAAGTTAACTGTATTCAGCTTCTCTCTGGGTAAAAGTCCTCTCATGGGAAAAACATAATGAATTATCTCTACTAATTGTACTAAATTAACCAAATTATCCTCTTTTTTTCTAAATGGGTTAACAATAATCGACCTACCTACCATACGTTTTGTGGCATGTTAACTTTTTGAAACTTAAATAGTTTTATCAAAAAATCTTTTATAAACATAGATTTCCCCTTCTAGGTGTCCCATCTATGGAATGGTATTTAGATAATATGAACATGCATGAAGAATGTCCAGCTATAAATGTGGTAAATATGAATTGAAATAGTGTAAATATGAAGTTTCATATTTTAATACTATGTGAATAATGTTCAGTTCTAATTTTTAATAAGATTATTGTGAAAGTTCTGTTCAGATTTAAATGGGGGTAAATGTGAAGTTAAATACAGTAAATGTTAATGTCCAGCTTTAAAAGGGCTAACTGTCAATGTTCAGCTTTAAAAATAAAAACAAATAAAACAAAAGTGGTAAATATTTCTAAAAGTACAATTCAGGCAGGATTGATTATAAACCTAAATATGCCCCTCTATAACTATCAATTAAATCAATGGTTACTAGATAAGACAGACACCCCTTAGTCCTAGATCTAGACTTTCTAAGTGCTTGTAGGCCTGTCCCTACTCCCTGTCATTATTGCCCTTTAATACCCATCAGTCTCTTTGATCCTCTTGTCTTGCACCAGCATCAAAGACAACAGGTAGATATCATTATCCATCCATGTATTATGTATTATGACTGTTGCCAACAGGCTGGGCACATCACAATCTAGCCGTAGATAACCACCTAATAATACCTGATAAATCACAATACACAGGTGATTAGGTGATCCACATATATACAGTCATACAGCCTACCTGTGGGTAGCTTACTGTCAATAGTATACAGCCTTACAAGAATATAAACTGATTGTTATCCTATATCATAGGGGTTGGCACTATCACCTATTATCGGCCATAGTGTTGGGATGTGCCAGCATTAGGAGTGTAAGGTGCTGCTGCTAGTGTTAGAACTTAGAGCAGCCGCACGCAGTACTCCAGTAGTATAACGGTGAGGGTTCCCAAGTCTGCCCCTATTTCCACCCACCCAGCCACCCCTACTAGACCAGTCTGTACCCCGCTTTGTGAGTCTAGCTGTCAATCACACCCTCCTTCTCACAAATAAACAGACGGGAATCTGTTATATGCAGGAGGAGGGGGAGGGAGGGGGCAGAAGAGGGCAGGGGCAGCCCCCCTCCCTCACTAGTGACACGGAAAGGTCTTTTATGTGTCAGCAGCGCTGGTGGAGTGTCAACAGGAGAGGCTGGGAGGGGAGGGGCCGGGGAGATAGCTCTGTAGGCGGGGAGGACACCCGGGGAGGCCGGGGGCGGGTTGCCTCCTGCCCGTCCCTACCCCGACCGACCTCCGACTGGGCTCCTCACCCCTAGACATACCCCGCCCAGCGGCCACCAATAGATGCCTCCCCTGCCCCTGCTAGGGTGTCCTAATGGTGCTCATGTACTGTATACTATCATATGATGACTGCTACATATACACATACATCCTACAGTCAAGGCTAACTTACTACCCGAGTATTAATACCGTTATTTGTATATGTACACTACTACTGGCACTGTACCAGCGGGCACAGATCGCGGCGCTGATAATAACATAACTACTACTACTCAGTCACAGTACTGCTGCTGCTGGTGGTGCACGGGTCGATGATGAATCCAGTCCTGTGTGATAAATGTCAACATTATAATACAAGCAGTGTCAGTGCTGGTGCTGTAGTGTGTGTGGCAGTGTCAGGCCTTCATTCACCCTCTGTATCACCATCCCCCAGTGCTACTATTAAACACGTATATTAACGGTGGCTGATGCTGCTGCTGTTGTCTTCTTCACCTATTCCCACTCAACCTACTACCTTAACCTAGTCTAGCATGTCAGTGGCACTAAACACCACCACACCTCCCCAATCTCTACCCCTCCTGTACCTAGAGTCAATCCTGTACCTACAGTCAATACACACTCCCTGATACACGGCCACACACACCACCATGTAGTAACGGGTTAGAGGTACTTACTGGAAAAGTGCATGTAAATCCATTGAGTCCGACACAACCGGGTTAAGATCCAATACAACGCTGGTACTGCGAGGTTCACAACACGGCGAGCCGAGAGGTGAGGAAGGTGTCACTATCAAAATACTCAGGCCATCGTATCGGCCTCCACATAGCGGTCTAGGCGGTAGTGCCTGCTGCTACTCCCGGCCCGTGGTAGGTGTCAACATCCAGCCTGATTCGTAGCACTCCAGTACACAGTCAGTATGCGGCAAGGGGTGACGCTAATTTCACGCCGAGGTAGTAGAGAGGCAAGGAAGCCAGTGAGCAGGGTCTGACAACAATCCAGGGGTAGTCCTCCCGCCACTGGTGTAAGCGGGCTCGGCCACAGCGGCGGCAGGAGCGGCAGGGGCGGGAGGGGGTGTAGGCCGCGTGTGGACACTATTTAGAGTGGGCCCAGTTAGCCTTAGTTTCCCACCCACAGCTGACGCTTGGCTAGGCGCTGGAGGAGGAGTAGGGGAGGAGGAGGAGGAGGAGGTGGGGGCCTTGACTTGAGACTACTGTGGTTGGTGGTAGTGGGGAGTGAGTGAGTAAGCTATGCCAAGGAGGCCAGTGTAGCTGCTGCAGTCGGGTGGGGGTTACAGTGCTGGGTAGTGTTCCCCTGTGGTTGCAGCACGACCAGTGTTAGTGTATCCCTGTATGATAGCACCTGGCCAGGGGAGGGAGCCCACACTCTGTCAGTGAACAGGAGGAGGAGGGAGGAGGAGGAGGGGGTCTGAGGCTTGCTCCCTACCGCCGACCCCTGCCTCCCTGACGGCCTGGGCTTGACACGGTTACATACATCAAATCCCGCCGTGCCCCTGGTCCAACAACACCACCAGCAGCAGCAGCAGCAACACTCTCAGGGACTAGAGACCACCACAACTACCACCGCCACATGTATTCTCTACTACTCCCCTGTTGATATCACCACTACTGGGGCATCTCAGATCCCCTCACTACTATAGTACCACACCACAGTATGAGATGATCCACTACCACTGACTAACACGGCGGGGGTTGCTGCTGCTGCCTCGTACTCCAATAATACACAACAATAACAGCAGCAAGTCTGGGGCGGCCACTTTCACACAGCGTTACACGCACGTGTACTGGAGTAGTAGACCCAGATTAGAATCCCCGGCCCATAATATCACCCACAGCCAACCAAGAGCAGCAGCAGTAACAGCAGCAGCAGCAGCAGCAGAATCAGGGTGGAGGAGGGCAGCAGCAGCAGCTAGCCCCCTCTAGCGGCGGGCGGGAGCGGCAGAACGCGTTGTTGCCGCTGCGTCTATTCCCCGATCAATATGCCAACCTCCCCCGGCAGTCGGAAGGTGGCGCGCCGGTCGCCGCACGCCGCCATCATGGATGGCAGGGAGGGGGGTTGCTTGGTGCTCTAATGGTTGACGTTGAGGGCCGTTCGTAAACTCTATTTATTTATTGTTGGTGTGTATATTAGAGCTCCCTATGCTAGCCTAGATAGGATTTAATCCTACTGCCCCGCCAGCAACAATCTGCCTGAGCCGATACTAGTAGTCTGGGCCTTATATAGACATGGTGGGGGTTAATGCATAGGAAAAGTCAATTAGCTCTCGATGTGACCGATGATTGAAAGAAATAAAAGTGTTGAACCTCTCATGCGTTTTTCATGGTTTATTAAAAAAAAGAAACCTTCACTTGTTGCATGAACTCACTGATGATGCATCCATGCATCATGCTCGGTTGATACACTCCCGTAGCACTGAGATAGGCAAGACATGAGATAGCCCCCCTAGTGAGCATAATACACAACCATTTAGAGCCACCACCACTTAGATTCGCTTTGAATCCGAGCCTATGGTTGGCATGTTAAAGCTGAACTCTTAGTATCAGACCAATAAACCCAATTCCTCAATTACCGCCACACAAGGTGTGATGTCCCGTGGGTGAGTGGGTTTCTGAACGTGCCCGATGTGGCCGTGGTGGCGGAGAGAGGAGGAGAGGGGAGGACCAATGCCGGGGGCAGGAGCGGGGTGGTGGGGGGGGGGGGGGGTCTGATGACGCGGACTGCATTGTCACTAGTGCCCTGCCGTCCTGCCCGCCCTGCCTACCAGCCCCTCTCCAACCC
This sequence comes from Harmothoe impar, assembly GCA_947462335.1. Lineage (NCBI taxonomy): Eukaryota > Metazoa > Annelida > Polychaeta > Phyllodocida > Polynoidae > Harmothoe > Harmothoe impar. The sequence continues at coordinate 75,397,198 of OX381709.1, read as the reverse complement.
TCAACACTCCTCCCCGCCTACCTGATCTCCTCCACACCTGGGGGCATCACAGGGCTATATATAGCACTAGCAGATAGCACAGCCATTTTGGAGAGGATTCCCTTATGCAGAGTTATCACTTTTCCTACTATTGCAAGAATTCCCACTTTTTGGCTGGAATTGCTGTACTCTATTATATTGATTTTCAATGCAAAATTGACCAAAATTGTAAGATTTCCTACTTTTTATTGATGACTGAGTGGCATCTCTTCTATTGCAATTTTAGCACTTCATCCCACGGTACAATATGAGCTGGTTTCTGATAGTGTGGGGTAGTAGCGGCCTTGTATATCGGTCATACAAGTTGAGGTTTGATAAACAGGACCCCTCCCTATGTGAGGGGGTGGGGCTAGATGTGGAGCGTGTCTGACCGCCGCCCGATAGTTATCAGCGCCTCCCAGCAGCCACAAATCATGCAGCTCCTACCCCGCTCTGTCTGTCTGTCTGTCACTGGGCGCTGCTTGCTGCTGGTGGTGGAGTGTGGGGACACCCCTCACTGCTCAGGGGGGCCACTCACTCTAAAAAGAAAAGCTGCCCTGAGATCCTGAATTTTTCCAGGGGGCAGAGGGAAAAACATTTGGGGGGGGGGGTTAATTTCCAAAAAAAAAATCACAGCAGGCAGGGGTAAAAAAAGACCCAAAAAATTGTCGACTGCCAAACCACTGGCCACCTAATAACAGGAGCTGCAAAAGTCTCACCCCTCATGAATGCAAATAACCGCCCCTTGATTCCATATAGAGAAGCCACCGCCCCTGTTATGTCAGGGATCCCTGTAAAACTACCCTTATTTTCTCATGCAAATAGTACGGGAGGCATGGATAATAATTGTTTTCTTTCCATTTTATCATTTACACCTTGTCTAAAGTTATCACCCCCTCTCTTTTAGGGACCAGAGGGTCACCGCCCCCTCATTTCGAGATTCCATGGGCTGTTTGGTAGTGGTTAGCAACTTCAGACATGAGTGCCCCCCCCCCCCCCCCCCCAGGACTGACTGCCACCACCACCTTCACCTACCCCTCACCCTGCTACCCCAACACCACCACCAGCTAAACAGTACAGCTTGCTGCATCACTGCCCTATTAGAATAACAATAGATGGGATTTCTACAGCTCACACGCCGCCTCAGGAGGTGCGTGGTGAGGTAGGGTGAGCTGAGGAGAGAGTGTATGTGTAGGGGGGGGGGAGGGGGAGGGAGGGTGTGATTGGGGGTGGAGGAGGGAGGGTTGAGGCTAAGTACTTCATCTCAGGGTAAGCGGAACACCAACAACTCAAGTGGCCCGTGGTAACCGTTAGTTGACGGTACGAGCTGCCAACTTCTGCCCAGGGACCAGGCACGGGGGTCACTAAATAAGCCCAGTTATACCTCCAGCCCAACTGGGTCACTACAGGTCCCATACCCACAGTCCACCCTGAGCCCAGCCGGGTCACTACAGGTCCCATACCCACAGCCCACCTGGGTCACTACAGGTCCCATACCCCACAGCCCACTCGGGTCACAACAGGTCCCCTACCCACAGCCCAGCTCCAGCCAAGGGGTCAGTTACTGGGGTAACTACAGGTTCTACAGGGCCCAATACCCACAGCCCACCTAGGTCACTACAGGCCCAATACCCACAGCCCACTCGGGTCACAACAGGTCCCCTACCCACAGCCCAGCTCCAGCCAAGGGGCCAGTTACTGGGGTCACTTCAGGTCCTACCGGGTCCACCGCCCTTCCAGGTCCCCATAGGTTCCATACCCACAGCCCATCCTGAGCCTAGCCGGGTCACTACAGGTCCCATATACACAGCCCAGTCGGGTCACTACAGGCCCAATACCCACAGCCCACCTGGGTCACTACAGGCCCAGTTATACACACATCCCACCTGGGTCCCTACAGACCCCATTGCCCATAGCCCAGCTCCAGCCCAGGGACTAGTTACTGGAGTCACTTGAGGCCCATTACCCACAGCCCACCCTTAGCCCAGCCGGGTCACTACAGGCCCGTTACCACAGCCCACCCGGGTCATTACATGCCCATAACCACAGCACAGCTCCAGCCCAGGGGCCAGTAACCGGGTCACTACAGGCCCAGTTCCTACAGCCCACATGGGCCTCTACAGACCCAGTATGAGCCCACCCGGGTCACTACAGGTCCCCTACCCACAGCCCAGCTCCAGCCAAGGGGCTAGTTACTGGGGTCACTTCAGGTCCTACAGGGCCCAATACCCACAGCCCAGCTGTGTCACTACAGGCCCAATACCCACAGCCCAGCCGTGTCACTACAGGTCCCCTACCCACAGCCCAGCTCCGGTCCATGGGTCAGTTACTGGGGTAACTACAGGTCCTACAGGGCCCAATACCCACAGCCCACTCGGGTCACAACAGGTCCCCTACCAACAGCCCAGCTCCAGCCAAGGGGCCAGTTACTGGGGTCACTTCAGGTCCTACAGGGTCCACATCCCATCCAGGTCCCCATAGGTTCCATACCCACAGCCCACCCTGAGCCCAGCCGGGTCACTACAGGTCCCATATGCACATCCCAGTGGGGTCACTACAGGCCCAATACCCACAGCCCACCTGGGTCACTACAGGCCCAGTTATACACACAGGCCACCTGGGTCCCTACAGGCCCCATTGCCCATAGCCCAGCTCCAGCCCAGGGACTAGTTACTGGAGTCACTTCAGGCCCACAGCCCACCCTTAGCCCAGCCGGGTCACTACAGGCCCATAACCACAGCCCAGCTCCAGCCCAGGGGGCCAGTAACCGGGTCACTACAGGCCCAGATCCTACAGCCCACATGGGTCACCACAGGCCCAGTATGAGCCCACCCGGGTCACTACAGGGTCCTTACCCAAAGCCCAGTTTCAGCCCAAGGACCAATCACCGTGTCACTACAGGGCCATTACATAGGCCTCCCCTCTCACCTCTGAGCAGGATAAAGTAGCCTCCATACCCCCCAGTACATCAAGGTGTGAAATAGCCTGGAATAGCCTCCATACCCCGCTCCATACTCAGTACCTAACGGTGTAAAGCCTGCCACAGTCCACTCACCGTCCACCCCGGGCACACGGCCATACGTTTACAAGCCTCATCCCTCCCACCCTCTCTACATCCTCACCCCCTCCCCCCCCCCCTGTATCTCACTCGCACCATTGCTCACACCAAGACTGATTTGTCCTGTCCTCCCCCTGCCCCCTCACAACCTTTTCACACTTCCAGCAACACCCCCCCCCCCGCCACACCGATCCCATATCTTCAACGTGGGGCCAACGATTGCACCCTAACCTAGTAATCCTGTACGGACCATCGTTCACCACGAGGTGAGGGTCCTGGTGGTATCTTGGGCTCAGCCATTTTGTGAACCCTGGTAACAGTTTCTTGTAGTCGGGTTGCAGATAAGGAACCCAGGGGGGTCACTGAGTCTATGAGGGGAGATAGCAACTGCCGCCCTACCGCCCCTCCTATCAGAGTTTGGAAATTTTGACCGCCCTACTTTTCAGACGTTGGGAGATTGTATGATCTATTACAAGTTTAGGTCTCCCTGAATTTTGTACAAATACAATTTTATTCATCCCTTTCAGCAAGAAAACTTGCTCAATTTAATGATATGATTTTAACCCCCCTACTCATTAGGGCCTTGATGACATCTGACCGCCCCCCTTTTCAGGATCTAATGGAAATTCACCGCCACCGCAGTGGTTATCCAATACATGGCAGAGTGCCCCCCTCCCCGGATAAGGATCAACAGGGACGTATGTGAAGTCACATGACATCTGATAAGACAATGTATGGGGGGGGGGGGGGGTGTAATTGATTCTGAGCAATTCCCCCCTTAAAGTGCAGCAAGTGATACAATGATACACTTTGAGCAGTCCCCCTCACCCCCTTCCCCCATTTAGGTATCGGAATCGACACTTCCAATGAATGCCAATTCTGGCTACCACCCCCTGCCCCCCCCCCCCCCCTCATACCTTTTGCAACATACTAGTAATTATGAACCCCAACTTTCCATGGAAAGTTCCACCAAAGTGCACACCAGTCTAGACCTACCCCACCACCAGCCGCACACCCTGGTGTCTGGTTGCCGAACTACCCGCCTCCTGCTACCCCTAATCCACCAACCCTAACCCACCACCACCCACCACCAATACCACCACCCGGGGAGGTGGGGGGGGGGGGTACTCAGATCTAAAATGACTATTAGTACCCATTTCTAAATGACCCACAGACTTAGCGAGCTAAGAATTAGCGGGCAGTGACTCTTGGTACCCTCAGAAATAGAGCGCGGTAACTCTGGATGAGGGAGCAGTTATTGGGTCTCAACAATGAGACATTAAGAAAACAATGATTATCCATGTCCACTGCATAATTGTTTGCACCAGGAAATAAAGGTAGTATGGCAGGGGCACCTCGAATAACATGGGCACTGACTTAGCTGTAATAAATCAGGGGGCAGTCCTTTGCATTTAAAAGGGGCGGTGGTTTTAGGCGTACAGTACTTTGGCAGTCGGCGGGTACCGTCATAGGGTGAGTACCCCCCCCCCCCCCTCCCACCACCACCACCACCACCACCACCACCACGGCGGCACACAGCCCGTACTAATTGGTGGTATTGACAGCACGGCGTTGGGATTACCAGTACTCAATTAGGCCGCACCTCACTACCTTGACTCACTATGCTCGAGTAGCTGACACCCTCAATTTGAATCTAGCACCCCCCCCCCCGCATCACCCTGCCTTGCTAGCATCCCCTCCCCCCTGCTATAACCCCCTTTATACAAATCCCCTTAGAATCTCTTCCCCCTGCAGGGTCTATCACATCAGCAGCAAACTGCCACACCATGTATCTTATTAGCAATGCTTTAAAGATGGGTTGTCACCTAAAATTCGTTAATTTTCTATTGATGCCATAATACTATCGTACATCCCATGCTATAAATACTCCCTTACTTTTAAAAGGATGGGATGTATTTAAATACATCAAATTATCACGTATAGTGCAATCATTTTTACTGTAGGTCGACACTAAAACTCCCTGTGTGTTGATACTGCATGGCTCAGTGCATTCTCTATCAGATTAGTTCTGCCAATACCCTCCTGGGGGAGTACCTGAGTCAGTGAGGTAAATCAGGTACATTGTTATCAATCTCAAATTATGTATTAATAGACAAATATTTTGCACTGTTTATCAGCTAAAATGATAATGGAACCCATGGCATTGAAGTGATATCGAGTTTGAAGAAAAGGTTGGGAAGCATATTAGCTGATACACCATCTTTAAAGCAGATCAGAATATCCTGCTCAAATTTTACCCTATGCTCAGGCCACGAAAATGTAAGTTTCCACCATGAGGTTACCCAATTACTTATCACTAACGCAAATATATATGCGATTTGACATGAACATCCGCTCGCGACAATCAACAAGTAAGATTTAAAAAAAACACCAATATGTTCCAAATATCTAGCAAATCCTTTCTGATCGTAGACTTGCCCAAGTCTTTGATTTCTCAGTGTAAAAGTTGTAGCTTCTCAAAAATCAAAAGACAAAGTCATGAACTCACAAATGGTTGGTTTCTATTTGATTCTCAATTCTAGATAATTGCCTTACATCCTGGTACCTGAGGTAGTCGGGGGCTAAACTGCATCTCCTTATCAGGCTAATCGCCTCTCCTCACACCTTGAACAAAGGAGCTGATAAGAAAGCTACCCATGATGCACTGCTCTGGAGTCATGGCCTAACCACAATGCATTGCTCTGAGCCAAGATGGGGGGCCCCCGTAGCCTAATGCGCTAGTCCCGTATATATAGTGGTATACATTGCCACCAGATCTAGATAAAGTTGACATCAATTACCTGCTCGTTCCCCGTTAACACTTGTCTGTTAATGCTCATTGAGGTGTGTGTATCAGGGAGGTCTACATCCTCTACCTGAGTACTGATGGTAACTGATTACAGGACGATAACCCAGGACAGCTGGTGGGGCTCTTTGTCTATACTATAGCACTATTACCTACTAGTATTAATACCACTAAGGCCAAACAAAAAAAAATTGTGTTCAGGTAACATGGCCAAAAAAAATAGGGTAGGTAGGTTAGATTTTTTTGATTTTTTTTTAGATTTTTTTTTTGAAGTGATGATGCTAAGGAAGGATACTTCTGATTGGCAACATGCTTACAATTGATATATTTCCCACTGTCAATTATCAAGTTTATTGTAACTTATATCCCCACTATCCATTTACAAAGCAATTAAATAGTCTAATTAAGGCATTATCAATTGCTAAATACTGCCAGTATCTATTACTAGTATACAAAG